>OY720461.1:18625537-18633037 GCA_963082715.1 Harpalus rubripes
CTTGGTATAACTATCTGTGGCCTGTTTCATAAGAAAATACTGGAGTAGATACCAGTAAATCACCGGTAAATCACCGGTATTTTCTAAATTTTGTTTCATAAAGCTACTTATGTAAAAATTAAATACTGCAGTATACTTCAAATTTACTTTAGTATTTACTTAGGTATGAATAATTTCGTTTCATAAAAACTATATGTCGAAATATACTGCAGTATATTAATATTAGAAATTACCCCAGTCGGAAGGTGGGTAAAATAAAGATAAGATGTGTTGAATGTTGAAAATACATATATTTTATTTATTATTATTTTTGATAATAAAAACCCGTTTTCTACTTTTATTTGTGGGCCCATTTTCAATATTTTTTTTGCATTCACGAAATGTTTTGTATACTGTCTTTACTGTTTATTAGTACATTAGGAAGGTAATGGAAATTCCTCTATAATATTGAAAATTTTCTTTTTCAAAAGATTCTGCCACATTTAATCCCCTAATGACTGTAGATTCTTTCCAATTATTTCTAAAACTAAATTCTCTATTTCATATAATTTAGCTTTCTTCCCATTATTTTAACCAGTCTCATGTCTATTTTTGTATTAAAATGTACTACATTTTACAAAAGTTAAATAAATATTATGAATGAAATACGACTTGAACACTTACACCTCAGTTTGATTAAAATATGAGGAAAATTAATTAATTAGTTAATATGTATTAGAAAATAAATTGTTCAAAAAATTATTTTTTCTAAGATTTTCCAAATTATTATCTCACGAAGTGTAGTCTATGATTAGTCTATCTATCACTGAAAAACCGTAATTTCATTCCATTTCTTCTGTTTCGCATTTCATGCCAAATTATTATTGTTATATTCTTATTATTATTATTATTATTAAAATTTACCAAACAGAATATCTTTATATTTTAATATTTTCCGAAGAAAAGTATACCATTTATCAAAAAATCACAATTTCTTTTTGATATATTGCCAGATTTTCATATGACAGAGTGTCAGTGTGCTACAGCGGTAATTTTTCTACAGCAGTATGTTTATTTTTATGAAACAATTATTTGTTCCTTAGTAACGTCAAGTCTACTTGGGTAAATACGTCGGTATATACTTATGTTTTATGAAACAAGTATATTTACTCAAGTATTTTTTGAAATTTACTTCAGTAATATACTGAAGTAATTACTAGTGTTTTATGAAACAGGCCACTGTAAATAAAAATGCATTGTAAAAGACAGTCTTGTTTATCGAAGGTATAATTACTACGATAAATAATAATAATAATAATAATAATAATAATAATAATAATAATAAACTTTATTGACATATAAATCAACGGCGAGGTTCAGCCCAAGGCTGCTCTTCCACCTAATCAAAAAATTAATACACAAATGTATATAAAGCCAATAGACACGTTACAAAACCTTTAACAAGTACAAATAATGAAAGTAATAAAAAAATACATTAACGAAAAATAATATGTAGCACAAAATAGATAACAATGATAAAAAATGAGAAAAATTATGAAGTTAATAGAGCTTTAACATTTATTTTAAAACTATTTAAAGAAAGCACCTTCAGATAGTCAGGAACACTATTGTATAAAGTCGGAGCCATATATGAAAACGCACCTTTATATTTTGACTTTCTGTAGGTTGGCACAATGTACAAATCCTTCATTCTAAGAGAATAATTGTATTCTTTAGTTATTAATTTGTCAAATAAATAGGATGGCGTACCTGTCAATATAATTTTATGTATTAAGCATAAATAAAGATATTTGAAACGATTTTCAACGGAGGGCATGTTAGAAATTTTGCGGTATTTAGATATGTGATCGTATTTACGCACACCATACACAAAACGCAGACAAGAATTTTGCAACAAAGTTATTCTTTGTTTGTCCGTCTGTGTGAGGTTTGGAATATAAGTGCAGGCGCAATAATCAAACAGTGGGAGAATCAGTGAATTAACAAAGTTATTCCTCAGATAGCTATACCATAGTTTATCCATCAATTGTAAAAGTGGGCTTAAGGTGTTTTTCCTTAACTGACAGTTAACACCAGTGGCATGTTTCATAAAACACTAGTAATTACTTCAGTAGATTATTGAAGTAAATTTCAAAAAATACTTGGATAAAAATATACTTGTTTCATAAAACATAAATAGATACCCACGTATTTACCCAAGTAGACTTGACGTTACTATGGTACAAATAAACATACTGCTGTAGAAAAATTACCGCTGTAGTACACTGACACTCTGTCATATCAAAATCTGATAATATGCGAAAAAGAAATTTAATTTTTTATAAAAGTTATAGTTTTCTTCGGGAAATATTAAAATATAAAAATATTCTGTTTGGCAAATTTTAATAATAATATAATAATAATAATTTAGCATGAAATGCAGAACAGAAGAAATGGAATGAAATTTACGGTTTTGTAGTGATAGATATATAGATTAATAGACTGATAGACTACGCTTCGTGAGAGATAATAATTTGGACAATCTTAGAAAAAATAAATTTTTGAACAATTCATTTTCTAATACATATTAAATAATTAATTCATATTTTTCATATTTTAATCAAACTGAGGTGTAAGCGTTCAAGTCGTATTTCATTTATAATATTTATTTAACTTTTGTAAATGTAGTACCTACATTTTAATACAAAAGAGACATGAGACTGGTTGAAGTGATGGGAAGAAAGCTAAATTATATGAAACAGAGAATTTAGTTTTAGAAATGATTGGAAAGATTCTACAGTCATTAGAAGATTAAATGTAGAAGAATCTTTTGAAAAAGAAAATTTTTAATATTATAGAGGAATTTCCACTACTTTCCTAATGTACTAATAAACAGTGAACACAATATACAAAACATTTTGTGAATGCAAAAAAAATCTGATGTGGCCAGCACATAACCTCTTGCCAGATATTTTACCTGGTTGTACGCATAAAACGAAAAATATTTTTAAATACAAATACATACATTCATGTCTCACTACAAAATAATTCTCACATATATTTGCAAAATCTATGAAATATTTTTATATAAATTATGTACAATACATACATTTTTTTTATATTCAATATCCTGAAATTTTCTTCTTCTACTTCCCTTTTCTTTTTCTTTATATTCGTCATTTTTTCGCAAATTCCTTTTATATTCTTTTTTACGTATATTATTTTGCGTTGTTGACTTTTTTTTATTTTCATAATCTTTATAATAATGTACAAATATTTTTGGCAGTTGCATAAAAATATTTTTGACAGTGACATTTATGTGTCAATTACAAACATTTGAATTTCTTGCCTTGAAGTAGTTTGATCTGAGAATTTTTACATCAAATTATTTTATATGCATTTCTTTATCTCTAAATCTACAGAAGATATAATAATGAATTTATATTTATCGAATAAAGAATTGCACGTTCTTTAATATAAGTATTTACATAAATTTTCAATAAATAATATTTTTTTCTTGTAACTACTACTTCCGGTTGTCCAATTATTACCAAAACTTAATCAACTCTTCCCATTATTGTTAGATTGAGGAATCCGTAGTTAAAAATGTCTTAAGTCTTATAGTATTTGAGAAATTGTGAATCCAACATCCACACACACACGGACATCATCGTAAAAATGTTATAATCGGATTCTAGAGCCCTTAAAACGTGCTTATTCACTAAAATCTGGATATGCGATTTTTAACATGAATACAATACCTCTCTTAGCGAGAGGTAAAAATATTGAAAATGGGCCCACAAAATAAAAGTAGAAAACGGGTTTTTATTATCAAAAATTAATAATAAATAAAATATATGTATTTTTTCTACTCCCGTAACTAAAGTACCTTGTAATACACTGTTACGTCGTTTGCTAAGTAATGTATTAAACACTAGTGTTTAATGAGTTCATTAGTCACGACTATTTCGGTATTTTAAACACGACCCGAAGTTAGCTTTCGGGTATGTTCGTATTCTTGATATATGAACAAAATAACATTATTTAATACATTTTTCTGTTTAATTTTAATAAATAAGTACTAAAAATCAACATTTAAAACCTATTTTCATAATCATTTCATTCTTATTTGACAATGCAAACATCTGTCAAAATGAAATCTGTATTATCAGTATACATAATACCTGCATTACCGACAGAGTTTTGTTTGGTTATGCGAAACAAAACATTTGACGTTTATTGACGTGTTTGAATTCAGTGCAGTGTTCGGATCTTTGGTAAAGAAGATGAACCCGAATAGTGAAAGTGAAGAAGAAATTTTAACTCCAGAAGAAATTAAAGAAGCCGCAGCATCAGCTACCGCTAATTTATTACCAAATAAATCGAAAAATCAGTATGAGCGAGCTTATAACCTTTTTATGAACTGGCGTAAAGCAAATCAAACAAATTCATTTTCTGAAAATGTGCTATTAGCATATTTCAAAAATCTTTCTGATAAAATGAAGCCATCGTCGTTATGGGCAATCTACTCAATGCTTCGTTCAACAATAAATATAAAAAATAATATTGATATAAGTAAATATCACAAATTATGTGCTTTTTTAAAGCGTACATCAGATGGTTACAAACCTAAAAAATCAAGAACATTAACTCCTCAACAAATTAAGGAATTTTTGACATCTGCACCCGATTCGGAATATCTCTTTATAAAAGTGAGTAATTTGAAACAATTGTAAGTTTGACTAAAAATACGTAATATATTATTCATTTTTAGGTTGGATTAATATTTGGAATAATGGGAGCGTGTCGTCGGGAAGAATTGATGAAAATTGAAATAAAACATGTTGAAGATCTCAACACAGCACTTCTTGTACACATTCCGGACACAAAAACCAAAACAGAGCGTCAATTTGTTATTGGAGGTAATTTCTATAAAATCTGTAAGAAATACATGGAACTCCGGCCTCAAAATCTGCAAAATTGTACACGTTTCTTTTTGAATTATCAACGAGGTAAATGTACTAAGCAGCCGATTGGAATAAATAAATTTGGTAGCCTCCCCAGTCAAATTGCCAAATATCTAAAGCTGCCAGATCCGGCTTCTTATACAGGACATTGTTTAAGAAGATCGTCTGCAACTATTTTAGTTGATTCTGGTGCAGATATTACAGCCCTAAAACGCCACGGAGGATGGCAATCAACTTCGGTCGCAGAGGGTTACATTGACCATTCTATTAACAATAAAATTCAAACAGCGAATAATATATTACATACTGTTGAAAACTCGACAAATGGTAATTTTCAAATGGAACAATGCGATAATTATGAAATTACAAATAACACAAACATTAATTTTGAAGTTAATAAAAGTGCAGATACAGCAACAACTAATTTGAATAATACTGAAAAATCTTTAATATCATTTCAGAATTGCCAGAATTTATCTGGTATAACAATTAATGTACATTTAGCAAAATAGATTGTTTATATTTATGTATTAATTAAGAAATTAAATATTAATATAAAATTATTTATAAATTTGTTTTTCAATAAAATATTCTGTTTCGAAGCGTATAATATTTTGTTTCTAAACGTTGGTTATAAATAAACTTCCGCTCGTAGAAAAAGTATAGTATACAACACGTTTTAAAACTTCTCTAGACACTCGTAATATTAAGCACTCGCTTCGCTCGTGCCTAATAAACTCGTGACTAAAGTGGCGTTTTTAAAACTTGTTGCATAATATACTATTAAACATTCAACACATCTTTATTTTACCCCTTCCGACTGGGGTAATTTATAATTTTAATATACTGCAGTAAATTTTGACATGTAGTTTTTATGAAACGAAATTATTCGCACCTAAGTAAATACTAAAGTAAATTTGAAGTATACTGCAGTATTTCATTTTTTACATAAGTAGCTTTATGAAACAAAATTTAGAAAATACCGGTGATTTACTAGTATCTACCCCAGTATTTTTTTATGAAACAGGCCACAGGTCTAAATCGGACAAAAATGATGTCATTTGACAGTTCAATTCGTATCAGTTTTGTATATATAACTGACAGATAAAATTTTAACCGGAGATTGTAAGATTGGCCCTAAGGAAAAAATCTGATGTGGCCAGCACATTACCTTCCGTCAGTTCTATGTATTTTGTACAAATTTCATACGGAAAGTTCCTTGCTAAATTAAATATTCTATTTCTTTTACATTACCTTCCGGCAGTTGCATGTATTTTATGCAAATTTCATACAGAAAATTATTATTTTGTGACGTTTTCGATATACAGTGTAATGTATCTGCAGAAAAAAAAGATTTATTATTATTATTTCTTGTACATTACCTTAAAGCAGTTGTATGTATTTTATATATATTCCATAGAGAAAGCAAAAGATCCTATATTTCCAGTAAAATTATAAAACAGACACACTA
The DNA here is from genome assembly GCA_963082715.1 of Harpalus rubripes. NCBI lineage: Eukaryota > Metazoa > Arthropoda > Insecta > Coleoptera > Carabidae > Harpalus > Harpalus rubripes. Next base: position 18,631,955 of record OY720461.1, read on the forward strand.
TGTCAATTTCACTTGACACTGACATCTTTCAATCAGAATTTTCTTAATATAGTAGTTGTTTCCACAGGTATGGCTACTTTATGAAATTTAATTTCTTTATAATTTTTTAACTCAATATCCATTTAATATTAAGTATAAAATGCAGTCAAATCGTATAGAGAATAAAATATTCTTTAATATTTATAATAACATCAAATGTGAAAAAATTATATTTAACATAGTTTTTTCAAGAAAAACTGTTAAAATCTTCAAAAGATGGTACTTCCGGTTGACCAATTGTAACCAAAATCTAATCAGCTCTTCCTATGGATGTAACGAAGAAGTATACGAAAAAATTATAATTTTTGTAACTGTAGTATTAGAGTTATCGCAGACGAAAATTTTGTTACACACACACATCCACACATCCACACACACACACATACAGACATCATCGTAAAAATAGTAAATTCGTATTCTAGGGACTCTAAAACGTGCTTATTGAGTAAAAACTCATCATCGAATTTTTTGACCAAAGACAATACCTTCCTTACCTAAAGGTGACGGAAGGTAAAAATGACGACAATGTATATGAATTCAGTTCTTATCTACGTATGTATGTCTATACATCATTAGTTATAATTACTCTATGTAGATGTAGCAATAGAGGTACGTTAATTGCTTCTGCTTCTCTTTATTGTAATTGCTTGCATATTACATGGAATACCCAGAATAAATTTTATTTGTTTCTGTAATTTATTGTAATTTTAATTCGAACAAACAGCCGTCTAACAAAGCAATGCAAGTGTTATTGCTATTCGATTTAATTAAAAATGAATTTTATTAAAGTTTATTTATTTTAATGTTATACTTATATGATAATATGTATGGTATTGGAATGTGGTGTACTTGTCGGTAACTTGTGCAATTATTAAAAGAAATTGCATATAAGAACCCAGGTTTATAACATATATCGGTCGGTTTACATTTTCAAGTAAAGGCATTAACAAAATATATAATCTACACAAATGCTGAGATATTTCGACAAAATTCTTTCCATTACTTTAAAATATGTAGATATAAAAACTGAATACACTGTGCATA
>OY720461.1:18638037-18713037 GCA_963082715.1 Harpalus rubripes
TCAATCTTTTTTAAGTTGTTTAAGAGTAAGCTGACATTATTTAATCGTGTCATAATAATGGCAGTAAAATAGTATTATTAAGCCGAACAAATGGATATGTTAATAATTATAGTATATTGCGAAGAAAATTATTGGCAACTTATAAATAAATATTACTGTTATAAAAAATTTGTTGTTTGGCATTTGGATAGATTTCTAGACGAAATTTATTTTAAAAATTGCACTATGCACTGTCACTCATATTTAAATTTTTTCTGCCTAAATCGTTACAAATATCACAACTTACGCAGAGACAGAAAAGTTTACCATTGAATGTATCATTGTCGTGACACCTAAGTTTCATTCAAACCGAACAAAGCGTTCTGTCATTATAAGCAAAATTATTTTTTTTACCAAACGGTACACTTTCGGTTTTTCGAATATTGGTAAATTAGGTTAAATTGAGTTACTTTGGCCCAGGAATCTGTGTTTAAGCCATGTCTACGTGTTTTAGAGATACTCTGTATATTAATATTAGGAGTATTTTTTTTTGTAATAGATATTAATTTTATTTGTTAAATGTACACATAATTTAATATATGTATAATAAAATAAGTATGTAATTTTTATTGTATTATTTGCATTTATAAAAATATATAGGTACCCATATTTAAAATAAAAATAGTGCACCCACAGTCAAAATAAAAAGTTTACGCCTCTGGATTCTTGTGTTAGTCCCATCGTGTGTAGGTGTTTGTTTAGTAGACAGTGTCCTGTTAAGAGTCCTGTTATTAATCTAACGTCTTGTTTGCTCATTAGGAGTAAACGTTCCGTTCTTTTCTTGGTTGGTTCATTTAGGAAGAGCTTTGAGTGTGTCTGCCCTGGTGACTCCAATCAGTGATTCTTGTGCCATTGATTTAGCAATGTTTTTATTTCCAGCTTAACTGTCTCCGCTGAGATTCCGAAAGCCGGTTCTGGTCCTGTGAAAGGAAAACTTGTTCCCTTCTTAGCCAGACTATCTGCTACCTGGTTTCCTTTGATCTCTGAATGCCCGGGTACCCATATTAATTTCAATTTGTTCCTCGCTCCTAGTGCATTTAATCTGTGGATGCACTCTAGAATAAGTTCAGATTCTGTCTCATAGGATTCTAGTGCTTTTAGTGCGGCTTGGCTGTCTGTTACTATAGAGATTCCGTCACCTTTAAGTAAGGAAGGTTATAACAGGTCAAAAAAATTGGTGTTATAAAAAGCTAAACTTAGGCAGGGGTTTATTTCCGAGGATGGTTTTGGCTTCGACCAGCTTTAGTGGAAAAGGGTGGTCTGACGTTGGCTAATATGTTGGTAACAGGGCGCCAGTCTCTCATACAGAGCCCCAAACAATTGAAAGACAAACCCTCGGGACATGGAGTACGGAAAGTGAACGAGAATTCGGGTTGCAACAATCATAAATTTTAAAATTCAAACTGTAGACTACATTCGGGTAAATAAATAATGGTACAGTTAAGGTGCATTCACAAATGAAAATTAGGTTTATGGTTTTTGTTTAGGTTTAAATGCTGCTTTTTCTTATTTTTATTAATGATGTAGGGAAATTTTTGCACAATGTAAATTACTTACTGTTCGCCGATGACTTAAAAATCTTTTTGGAAATTACGTCCCCTAACGACTGCCAACTCATTCAAAATTCTTTAAACAATTTATTTCAATGGTGTGAGGAAAATCAAATGAACTTAAACATCAAAAAATGTAACTATATGACCTATCATCGAGTGAAAAATCCTTTTCAAGTTAATTACTCTCTGAACAATCAGTTGCTACCTAGAATAACCGTTGTTAAAGATTTGGGTGTTATCTTGAGTCCTGATCTTGGGTGCAATAATCATGTTGAATTTGTCAAGGCGAAAGCAATGAAAATTTTAGGTTTTATTTGCAGATCTACTCGTGATTTCAAAAACATTAACTCCTTAAAACTTTTATATATTACATTAGTACGACCTATTTTGGATTATTGTACAACAGTTTGGTCACCGTATTATGATGTACATAAGGCTACCCTTGAAAATGTACAAAATAAATTTCTTAGAACTATTAGATATAAATTTACGTACATATTTTCCCATGCATCCTACGATACAATCTTAAAATTTTTAAACATCACAACTTTGCAACAGCGCCGTATTTATTTTGACTTAGTTTTTCTCTACCGATTAATTAATAACCTGATTGATTGCCCTTTACTACTTTCCTTCATTAACTTTAACGTGCGTTATTCTACTGCGAGGAAGAAATTTTTATTTTATATATGTTTCTCAGATAAAAATTATATTTATTATTCTCCTTTAAATAGAATGATGAGAGAATTTAATGATTGTCAAATTGATGTTGATTTAAATAATATGTCTCTGCATGTGTATAAGTCAAAACTAAGACTTATGTAGAAAATTTTTCTTACAACTATCACACTGTTTATATAATGTAGAAAATTTTTCTTGTAACTATCACAATGTTTTTATATACATTTTTGAATTTAATTGTTACTATACCTATTTATGTATTATTTTCTTATTACTAATCTTTGTACTTCATATGTATAGTGGACGTAAGTCCGTTCATAAATAAATAAATAAATAAATAAATAAATAAATAAATAAATAAATAAAAAATCTGATGTGGCCAGCACATTACCTTCCGTCAGTTCTATGTATTTTGTACAAATTTCATACAGAAAGTTCCTTGCTAAAGATTATATTTCTTGTACTTTACCTTCCGGCAGTTGCATGTATTTTATGCAAATTCCATACAGAAAATTTATAGCAAAAGATCCTATATTTCCAGTAAAATTATAAGACAAACACATTATAAGTACGTTCCATCGGTGTCAGAAATCTTACTACTTCTTCCAGTAGAACCTCAATGATCGTTCTTTTGCGTCAAAAAAATCTGAATATTCCTACGAATCATTCCAACTTCAGGGCTGGAAGCGCTGGTTGGAAGATATATAGATTGGAGATAAATTCAAAATTGTACTAGCCGACTGTCGCGCGTACCTTTGTTACATTTGTCAATGTTCAGATTAGACTGTGCTCAAAGAAATACCTCCTTTACATTTTTATTATTTAATATATTTTTATATAATTATAATCTCTGTAATAACAACATTTTGAAGATCCAAAATAAACATACAAAGTTAGCTTTAGTTGTTAACTGAAAATAACACATAAACATTCCCACTGTTCTATCGTATTTATTTTTTACTTGACAGTTATTTGCCACTGAGCGTTCTATTGCTTTAAGAATATTCTTATTCTAGTAGGAATATTTCTGACACCGATAGAACGTACACCTTATGTCAATTTCACTTGACACTGACATCTTTCCATCAAAATTTTCTTAATATAGGTAGTAGCTGTTTCCATAGCTATGGCTACTTTATGAAATTTAATTTCTTTATAATTTTTTAACTCTGTATCCATTTAATATGAAGTATAAAATGCAGTCAAATCGTATAGAGAATAAAATATTCTTTAATATTTATAATAACATTAAATGTGAAAAAATGATATTTAGCATAGTTTTTTCAAGAAAAACTGTTAAAATCTTCAAATGATGGTACTTTCGGTTGTCCAATTCTAACCAAAATCTAATCAGCTCTTCACATGGATGTAACGAAGAGAAATACGAAAGAATTATAATTTTTAGAATTGTAGTATGGAAGTTATCGTAGACGAAAATTTTGTTACACACACACACACACACACACACACACACACACACACACACACACACACACACACACACACACACACACACACACACAGACACACATACATACACACACACACACATACAGACATCATCGTAAAAATAGTAAAATCGTATTCTAGGGACCCTAAAACGTGCTTATTCATCAAAAACTCACCACCGAATTTTTTGACCAAAGACAATACCTTCCTTACCTAAAGGTGACGGAAGGTAAAAAATAAGTCATTCTTAAATGTAAGTTTAAATTACTTGAAAATTAGTTTTGATATGTACAGACATCTATGCAAATGCTTTAAAAACGAGATTAAAGTATCGGTAGAGCAGTACTCAATAAGACACCTGTGCGCCGTGAAACTGTCATTCGCTTGGCATTATTGGTTATATTTCAGCAATTAACACGTTAAGCGCCAAGGCAGACACCGGTGTCTGTTCGTTGTTTTAATCACAGGGCCAACGCAGACACTGGTGTTCTGCTTCAGTCTTTGTCCATTGTGCTGAACAGACATTTAATCTGGATTTCCAACGGTAGAGTGTCTGTTCTGGGTTCTGGCCCGTCCGAAAATATGCCTATACGTGGGCTGGCGTGAACGCGTCGTGTTATAATTTTATGTGTGTCTGCCTTGGCCCACCGATTATATGCTTTTTTAGAGTTCCTCAACAGGGCCAAAGCAGACACGGTGACGTTCCACTCATAATAAAATAGATAATGTCGTGATCATCATCTTGATTTAGATTATCTGCTGTTTCATCAAGTTCCATCACGTCATGATCATTATCATGACTTAGATTAGCTGTTCTAGCCGTTTCGTCTACATCACTGAAATCCGAATATTCATTTCGTAGTAAAGGAGAACACTCCAAGTACCCGGGTCCGGAACCAGAAAATGGGTCTAGAAAGAAATGATATATTGCATTTTCTTGTAGATCGATTTTCGAAACAACTCGGCACTGTCACTTTCATTATTTTAATGCTAATTTTAAATATGTCTTCGATCGGCTGCTCATCGTGACGATCTCTTAACAACTGCACTTGTTTCTAACAGTTTCACTAATAAAATGCATACGAGCAAATACAAGTTCAGACGTGTCTGCTAACAAATATGTGTCTGTTAAAAGTGTCTCTTTTGGCCCTTTGATAGCTCTCGCTGTGTCTGCAAAACGTGTCTACTTTGGTCTAGTGCAGCAAATTTTTATCACAGACACCGGTGTCTGTTTCGTGGTACAATACGGATATGGTAATGGCTCTGTGATGAAAATATCAAAATTTTCCTTGGCGCTTAACGTGTTAAGTTATAACAGTCTCCATGTTCTTCTCGCATTTGATTAAAAAACCGAATCCATCAAGTGGATACTAAATAAAGATGGGTGTATATATCTATATCCTTTCAGACTCGTTCTCATTGGTGAAGTTTGTGACGTCAAACTAAATCATAAACCTAAAGTTTGGACCTTGAAATGTTTAGCTTTATGATTTGGATTTAGAAACCCTAAATTCTTAAGTGTAAATGGAGTCATTACATAATATGTGGCCAAAGTCATTAAATCTAAAGTATAAACCATAAATCTAAACCTAATTTTTATTTGTGAACGCACCTTTACTGTCTTTGATCAAAAAATTCGGTGGTGAGTTTTTAATGAACAACCACGTTTTAGGATCCCTAGAATACGGTTTTACTATTTTTACGATGATGTGTGTGTGTATGGCCCGCTTTTTAATTAACATTCTGTGTATTCTAACGATGCATCGAAAAGATATTACGAATGAAATGAAAGAATTTTCGCATACTTTCCTCGTAGTTTTTGGTGTCAGTCGGTTCTTACGCATACATATACATCAGTATCAAGGTTATAGTCGACAAAGAAATACGCTAAATACAGCACTTTGTATACAAAATACAACAATGGATAAATTACAAAGTAAGTACTTCTAAACATCTGTAACATATATATCCCTTACTGCTTATTGGATTATATTGTTCGACATATGAAATGACACCGAATTCACGCTGAATTCAAATTTTTAATGCTCATTATTGTATTTTTAACCGTCAGAGTGGTATATGTGAATATATGAAAAATGTGCTAATCTTGAAAATTAACAAATTTTGGAGATATTTCACTGAAATTTCATGCGAATTTACACATCTGTAATTAGTGAACTCCTTATTCCTTTGTTCGTTAAGCGATGTATATTTAACCTCCCTTAAGAATATTGTTTTACAATAGCAGTTATGTGCACATTATCCCACTATCTACTTTTACTATAACGTATATTAAACGCTACTTTTCTCTACTTTCATAGATGCAGACCAATCTAGTTCATCAAATCAAAATAATGGTATGTTAACGCTCATGGGAGCCCGCAAGAATTATCGTAAGATGGGGCTGAAAAATAATTTTCTGTTGGAAGGGGTGTTATTGACGCATTTCACTAGTTGTACATAACAAAAACAAAGATTTACTTAAAATCTATCAAAACTATCAAATTAATATTTGGTTTATTAAAAATTGCCAAAACTGTCAAATCAAATAAATAAATAAATAAATAAATAAATAAATACAGGGTGCGGCAGAAGCAATTGAGCTGTTTGGAGGGGCAGGTGTTCGGGCGGTGGCGGGGATAGGCAGCTGCACTAGGTCTCCTTTTGTTCGATCGGCATCCCCATTTTAGTACCCAACATGGCTTGGACCGGAGTACATCGTGAGGAAATACTTGCAGCGATCCCTCTTGAGGCAGTATTCTTCAGCAGCGACGAGGCACATTTTCACCTAAGCGGGATTGTAAATAAACAAAATTTTCGCTACTGGGCTGAAAACAATCCCCAAATTGTTCACGAAGGACCGCTGCATTCTCCGAAACTAACGGTGTGGTGTGCCGTATCACAATTTGGTGTTATAGGCCCGTACTTTTTTGAAGAGGGAGGCGTGACCGTGACCGTGAATTCCGGGCGTTATATTTCAATGTTGCAAAATTTTCTGCAGCCTCGATTGGAAGTGGTTTTTGAAGAAGAGGGATTAGGAGACTTTTGGTTCCAACAGGATGGGGCTATAGCCCACACAACCCGAAATTTTCTAAACGCTTTAATAGAAATGTTTCCTGGACGTCTAGTGTCTTTGAGAGATGACGTGGGGTGGCCTGCGCGATCGCCCGATTTAGGCATATGCGACTTCTTTCTTTGGGGATATCTAAAGGAAAAAGTGTTTAAACGTCGCCCCCAAAACCTACTAGAGCTAAGGGAGCAGATTGTTGACGAAGTAAACGCGATACCCCGCGAAATGTGTCAACGGGCTGTTCAAAACTTCACAAATCGGCTCCAGCAATGTATTGCAGCTAACGGCCACCATCTTAAAGACATTATTTTTAAAAATTATCTAGTATAAAATGGTAAGTCCTACTGATTTCAAAAATAAAAACATTTTTTTCATATATACCCTGGTTTCTTTTTTATAACTCTTCAAAACTGCTCAATTGGTTCCGACGCACCTGTATGTCATCACGGCTTGTTACCCATTGCTGGGTGTGCCAGTCTGCTTTGTATTCAGATATGGGTAATGTTGAAATATTTCCACCGTGCGGGCGCTTACCAAGCGTCACTTCACGGGCAATCATTGCTGGCGTGGAGAGTGCACCACAGGGGTCAATTTTGTGGTATTTAAAATTGGAAATATTTGGCGTCGGTCGGGATCGAACCCGATTCCCCAGATTCGCGACCTAATACTCAGGCACGCGGCCACGTGACCCCCAAATCAAATACTGGGTGATTTAAAAATTTTAAGATTCCATTGTGTTTAGTTTTTTGTATAATCTGCTGTATTGCGGCTGTATTTACAGATAAACAGAAAGAGAAAGACACTCAACCTGAGCGGGAGAAAGCACCTTGTTCAGATCCATGGGATTGTAAGGAATGCGTCAACTATACTGATGATGGCAAGAACTCTGGTCCCAAGAAGACGTTATGTTAATGTTCCTTTAAATATGTAAATTAAAAGGAACTTTATATAGAAGATACTCGTATTATAGATTACTGCCAGACATTACATATACATAATATTTAATTTTATTTTGTGTACTTATTTTTAAAATATATGTTGTTAATATATCATTAAATAAAAGTATTGAATCAAATTTTTCAATATAACAAAATGTGTTTATCCTACAACACAACTATAAACCTATATAGATGGGCTGTTTGTATGACACAACACAGACAATTTGTCATATAATTTAAAGGTCAAACGATAACTAATTTGGCGTAAGTGATACGGTGGGGAAATCCCGTAGACTTTGTCTGCCTATCGCTAGATATAATTATAATAAATTACTCCTTTCACATCTACACAAATAAAACAATTCTTAAAATATGTTTATTTACATATATATATATATATATATATATATATATATATATATATATATATATATATATATATATATATATATATATATAAAGTTTCTGCCATCCAATATACAGGGTGTTTCAATAAGATCTTTTTTTATTTCGAGAGTTTGGTTAATTGAGCAAAATTTAAATGGAACCGTATATTTTACATTCTTTTACGAGGATGCTCTGCTAATAGTTAGTAGCAGGCCATGGAAGCTCAATTGGCTAGAAACAATTGCAAAAATTGAATGTCGCATTAGTTGACATTCGTTACCCACAATTGTCAAATGTTTCAATTTCCTTGTGAAACGTAGTTAATTTTGTAAGTTATATAGTTTTGCATTTTTAATTCAGTTAAAACGAGCATTCCGCAAACTGCCTTCAGAGCTATGATTTTCTATGACCATACAAGACAGTCAGGATATCAGCAAAGCCATGAAAATTTTATAGCAGCTTTTGGCGATGCTGCCCCTTCATTATCCACTGTTAGTCATTGGTTCCGCGAATTTCGACGAGGGCGAGAGCTGCTAGAAGACGAAACAAGACCTGGAAGACCTGCGGATGCTGCATGTTCAGAAAATGTTGATCGTGTGGCAAGCTTGATTCAATCCAATCGAAATATTACTTACAGAGAGATTCAGGAGGAAGTGAAGATTGGATCCTCGACGGTGAATACCATTTTGCATAAACATCTTGAGGTAAGAAAGCTAGCAAGCCGTTAGATACCGCATTTGCTCTCAGAATGTCAAAAACAGGATCGAGTAGACTGGTGTAAATTTATATTGCAAAAATTTGACGGAGGAGCTTCCAAGCAAGTGGCATACACTGTAACAGGTGACGAATCTTGGGTATACAGTTACGACCCTGAAACTAAACAGCAGTCTAGTGTTTGGGTATTCGAAGATGAAGACTTGTCCATAAAAGTAATTCGTGGCAGAAGCGTCAATAAGAAAATGATTGCTGTTTTTTCTGCCGAAGTGGTCTTGTTGCTATTATTCCACTTGAAGATCGCAGAACTGTTAAATCTGAATGGTACTGCGAAGTGGCTTTACCACAGATTTAAATTACAAACAGGTCGCCAAAGGACCGGTTTGCGTAACATCTTAGTCCATAATGACAACGCATCCTCCCACACTGCTGCCAGAACATTGAATTTTTTGAAAGATTCGGGAGTTAATTGATAACTCATCCTCCGTATAGCCCAGATCTGGCGCCATGCGATTTTTTATTTTTTTCCAACTGTTAGAAAAATGATGCGAGGTAAAAGATTTTCCAGCGCAGATGCAGCAGTTAAAGAATTTCAAAGAATTTTTGAGAACCTTTCAGAAAATGAATTTTCCAAATGTTTTAAAAAACGGTTTCAAAGAATGCACAAGTGAATTAGTCTGAATGGAGAATATTTTAAAAAACATTAAAGATTTTTTGTTTAAGAATGCAACGGTCTTTTAATAACTAACAATTTTCAGCGCAACTCTCGTATTGGAAAGAGTATTTTCTTTTCCAATAAGGTAATGCTGTTTTTAGTCAATTTAGTTAAGTAAAACATGGATACAATTGTTTTTTTATAACCTATTTTCCGGGAATCCATTCACCTTTCAGCCCAAATTTAGATCCCAGTGACTTCTACTTTGTCTCAAAAGTGAAGAGGATAAGAGGAAGAAGACTTTTGGATGATAAACGAGGTGAAAGATGCAGTTTTAGGTTAATTCACATATGAATATTTCTTGGAATATGATACACTTTGCGTACTGGGTATAACAAACAGTAAAATATTATGGCAGAAAAGTATGATTCATTTTATGTGTATTCATTGCTGAAATTTTTTAAGATTAATATATATGTTGCTGCATTGGAGATCATCTGCAAATAAAAATAGTACCTTTTTATATCTACATACTTATAAAATTATTGTTTTAAATACTTAACTGTATATAATAATGTATTATCAATAGGAATCATATGGCTTAAGGTAAAAGATGATTTTACTAATTTCAGTTTTAATAAATTACTTGACTTCTATGGAAGAAATTACAAATAGGTATTAATGTTATAAATAACATAAATGTATTTGATTATTTTGTACCATTTCATTTGATATTTCCAAATTATTATTGTAGAAATTAGTAATTGATGTTATACATAAATTCGCCTGACAAAATAAATAACAAATAGGTTTCAGTAAAGTACCAACGAGTACTGAATATTCGGCGACACATGTGCATTTTTTGCAACTTATATACTGTAATATCGATGCCATGTTTTTGTTTTAACTGACAGTTAACAGATAGTTTAACCGGAGATGAAAATATCGGATCTAAGGTTAATATAATTGATAATATATAAAATTAAGTAAAAAAAAACTAAATATGTATTTTAAGAGTTGTTAAGACCTCTCTGGCACGGTTTACATGTTGAGTAATTAACCACTTTCTGAAAAAAGAGCTTTTAGGATCTCTAAGATGATTTACATGTTTAGTAATTCTAGTTTCTCTTAATACGGTTTTGGATGGGTAAAACGTTGAAGATAACTATTTCACTCATAAATTTATAAGCCAATCCAAATTCAGGATTCTACCTAGTTACCAAGTTTCATTTTGACAAAACACCCTCACAAAAAAAATTTCGCACCCTTTAAGCCAATAATAGCATGTTCCGTAACGCAACCGGTTCGATCAGGTTTACGGTTTTGTGTTACGTAAGTCCTGAAATTATTTATCGGTTTCTATTTGGAACGCGGTTCCTGAAAAAAGTTGGTAAAAAGTCGGACCACGGTAACCACGAAATAATCCTGGTTTCTCCGAAATTTTTACCCCCACTACCGCTACTTTCAAACATCATCATAACAAAATCGAACGATATACGTCAATGTCAAATTTCTAAACCGCATTAGTGGTATTACTAATAATTATTATAGACTACGTTTATCTCGATAATTCAAGCGGCTTCAAGTATATTATGACTTCAAAAATCCTATTGGTTTATCTCAGCGGATTGAAAATAGGATTGAGTTATTTTCAATCGACTAAAAAAAGATAGTTAAATACTCGATTATGCAGACAGACAGACAGGGAGAGGTATATGATCTAATTTCATCTTGGATATATAAGCCCAAAATCTAAAAATTGTCATATTATTATTTGTCTTGTTTTTCAAAAACATTAAAAAACATTTATTTCTACGCCAAATATTTCGCTTTTCGACAATTTTACTAAGTTTTATGTAGCGACTTTTATAAAATGAGGCAAAATGCAAACAACCAACAACTGATATGAATTTAGTAACACTACAACATATTGCGGATGTGCGCATGCGTAGTTACATTATTTGAATCTACGCTGTTTATTTCGACAGAAGTCAAGCCGCTTCGAAAGTCCAAGCCTGTTCCTTTATAGGCTTGACTTGACATTTTCAAGCGGCTTCAAATATTAATTTCGATCGTTTATTTCGAAGATTGAAAAGTGGTTTACTAAATTCAAGCGGCTTCAAACGTCGAGATAAACGTAGTCATAGATGTAATTATGAAAACTTTATATTTGATACATTGTTGGTTGTTTTATTATTGGTATTATCTAAATGTAATAAAATGTTCAATTTCATTGTCATATTCAACGTCATCATTCATTTGGTTTACTTTTATTTTTGTTAAGTTGTGTCAGTTTTAAATGTCATATAATTCAATGTCAATCTGTCCCGAAATAAATGGTGTACCCGGAATCAAGATACTGGTTTCTTTGGTTGACTTACGGAACATAGTACAAGATGTCGTATTTTTGCGAGTGAGTTTTGATAAGCGAAATTTTTTGATGTTTTGGAAACATATTGCTCACATACCTGTCAGTGTAATAGTAATGTGTATATTTTCAGTGTTACTAGTTTATATTAAAAATGAGTCGATTCGGACAGGAATCTATTTAAAACGTTTAAAAGGCAAACTTAAATATAACACAATAAAAATTAGAAGAATTTTGTCAAGAAAAAAAAATATAAATCATTACATGATTTTTATTTTGAAAATAGTCATGCGAATATCATTCGTGGTTAAATTTTTTCGTGGAAAATTTTTCCGATTGCTTTACTCGAGCCTGTTGCTAATTTATCTCGTGGCATTGGTCAAAAATCAGTCGTTTGACAACTCGTGATTTTTTTGTTAATACCACTTAATAAATTCCTAGGCAACCAACTTTCGTACAATCTAAAAAATTTTCCGGCAAAACTTTATCACCTATATGAGAATATTGTCCTCGATATACGTATTTAAAGTCCGTTTCTACGACTTGATCCCCACATCATCAATAGTAAATATATGGTTCAAATCGCCATGGGAGGGAGGGAATTGATGACGTCATATTGTGGTGGAGTATGACAGGACTTTTTCATATTTGACATTTGCAATATTTTATTTGCAGTAATTTTGTTGTTCGTTAATATAACATATACCTTATGTGAATATTATTATTCATCAAAATTCGAAGTGACACTTACATATTTCGCAATTAAATAATTATGATGTAATGTCAAACTGGCAAAAACTGACAGTATGACCTATATTACTATATTATTAATAGTGCTTACAAAAATTTAGGTTTCATTATTGGAAATTCACATCGTGTCAACAATCCAAAAACTCTTATTTCTGTGTACAACTGTTTTGTAAGGTCTAAGCTGGAATACTGCCTCATTGTCTGGAACCCAATATATGATAACTTTAGTAAGCGAATTGAGTGGGTACAGCAGAAGTTTGTCAGATATTGCACTCATAAAATTTCACCTTCATTTAATCCTTTTACAGTTATTCTGCTGCTATACATACATTTGACATGTATACACTTGAGGACAGACGTAGGATATATTCATGCCTATACCTTTATAAACTACTAAATAATCTGGTTGATGATAATTTCGCTTTAAGTCAAATTAATTTTTCCGTACCACGTTTGCATTCCCGTTCCAGTAATACTTTTTACATTCCTGTTATACGTAACAATTATGAATTAATAAACCCTATTAGAAGACTATGTGTTATCTATAATGAAATTGAAAACAAATGTTTTAGTGAACTAGACATTTTCTATCATACATTTACTCAATTTAGAACTGTTCTCTACAATGAGTTAAACTAAGTGACACATTAGTTCACTTATTTTTTCTTATATTTTTATATTTGTAAACTTCATATATTTTTATATTTGTAAACTTCTGTATTTTTTATTCTCTGTATTTCCATACTCTGTCTATTCTTGCCTGTTTATTTTGTATATATTGTTGCCTCTCTTATGTTTTTGGGATACTCACGTATCCTGTTTTGGGAGAGAATAAATAAATAAATAAATAAATAAATAAATATTGTGTCAATTTCGTTATTCATCAAAATTTGAAGTATAAATAGTTATTTACATACATACATACATACATAAAATCACGCATTTCCCATTTAGTGGGTTAGCACAAACCCGAAAGAATAACAATAACATCATCCAAAAAATAATCAGTCTCTCTTTCAACAACATTATTACTAACCTGACATAATAGGTACAACATATATTCCTCACTCTTAACATATTAAAGTGACCGATTTTCGGTAGCGAAATACCGCATCCGGACCACAATAATAGTTACGAAACAATCATCCTTCGCCACACATTCCTGTCTAAGCACACTTCTTTCGCCTCGGCCACATTCATAATCGCATTCATACACGCTCTTCTTCTCTTCCCACTTGGAAACTTTCTCTCTTTTAGTACCTTATCAATCACATCCATCCACTTACACACTGGACGGCCACGCAATCGAACTCCCTCAATTTCACCAAGATATATACGCTTAACAAGCCGTTCACTCTTCATTCTCTCCACATGACCAAACCATCTCAACTGGCTCATTCCTACTCTCTTAACAACATTCTTCCTAACCATACATTCTTCATACACCAAATTATTCCTCACGCGATCCCGTTTTACATATCCACATACTCCACGTAAATACCTCATTTCCACGGCAGTCACTCTCTTTTTATGCTTTCCCGTCCATGCCCAACATTCGCTTCCATACATCAAAGCAGGCACTAGCACTCCATTATACACACTTAAACGAGCTTCTCTAGATAGTTATTTAGAAATAATAAACCAATTGAATAAATACGATATAAATATAATGAATGAAATATACCTCTTTTTATTGTCCACAAGCAATATGTTGCAATAATTGTCGAAAAATTTAAAATCAGCGTCTTTGCAATAGCAAAATGCACAATATGTATAATCCCAAGAATTAACAAAATTGACAACACACAACGAAGCACAAATTATTGTCGACCTTAATCACATGAATGAAAAAATTTCATGAATATTCAAATATTTGAAAATTACACTCATTACCGCGGTTACAATACTGTTTCTATTTCATTTTTTGCCGTTGGTTAGACGGAGGTAGCTTATTCCCATATGAAAAACCAACGACAATGAGATAGCGAATAAGGCCCGGTATTTCAGTACAAGATTAAACCAAAAAATTTTGGTTAACCATTTTTTTTATTGGTTAGACGTATTTCAGATTCCAGTTAAGAGTTAAACGAGTTTAATGTAACCGAAAAGTTAAACCGGCATGTGAAGGTAGGTTAACCCAAAATTTCATGGTTAAGTCATGCGCAGAAAAATGTTTTGAATGTTTGAGTATAGCACAATGGAAAATTCTCGTTCTAAAAATTTCACAGAGGACGAAATAAATTTATTAGTTGAAGTAGTAGGTGAGAAACGAGATATAATAGAATGTAAGAAAACGGGGGTTGTAAACCACAAGCAAAAATCAGCGGCTTGGATAGAAATTATGAAAAAATTTAATGCACTTTGTGGTCGTGTGCCACGAACAGAGAAAATGTTAAATGAGAAATGGGCAAATATAAAGAAAGCAGCCCTAAGAAACCATGCCGCAGATAGGTAAGAAAAAATATCAAGGAACTGGTGGTGGTAGAATGTTTTATAGTTTCAATAATTTCCTCCAACAATTCGGTCACAGACTTCTTGGATAGCCGAAAACGGCAATAAAATTCATCGTCGTCCCAATATTGAAAATGATCTTTTCTTATTTGTAGTCTGTGGATCTTTCGTATTCGTTCCAAATGATGAACAAAATTAATAATTTGTTCATCGTCTGAATCAGACGAAGATTCGCTTGAAGTCAACATGTAACCATCCATAATATTATTTAAAGTTTAGGCGAAAGCTATAACTATCAGGCTGTTATTGACAATTATTTAACATGTGATTTTGACAGCTGACTTTAAAGATATCGCTTTTGCGCATGCTCGACATGAATGTCACTTCAAATTCTACTACCAACACAACAAAATTCTCGGTTAGCAAAACTCGGTTAAGTTAATCTGGATTTAGATACTGAAATATGAATGCCGAGTTAAAATGTCGGTTACAAGTTAAACGAGATCATGTAACCAAGCTTTTAATCCTGTACTGAAATACCGGGCCTAAGTCTCATATATGCCAGGTGTGTACGACAAGGATGCTAGATAAAAGTTTTGTAATTCTTGCATCAGAAATTGATGACGTGGGGATCAACTGGGAGATATAGAGTGTAGTTTCCACACGGAAAAAAATGTTTTGTCGATTATAACACAATTGTGAATATAACGTACGCAAACGCGGTTAATTATTAGGACAGCAACTTACTGTTGAAATAGTAACTAAAAATTTGTGATAGTTCTTGTGTGTTGTTTTTACCACAATTTTGTGATATAACTCATGATGCAAAATATATAGATAATATTGTGATAGATAATAAAGCAAATCTTTATAAGTAATTACTATAAGAAATTGTATATTTTACCCAAATAAATTGTAAACTATTCACTATCATTTAGTTGTATTTACTATTTTTTCCATAAATTATATATATATATATATATATATATATATATATATATATATATATATATATATATATATATATATATATATTTCACCTTTTCGTTTATAAGACGAACAAGGCAAAATATTTCGGAATGATTTAAACGACATTAGTCTACATAACACTACGTAATAGCAAAGGGTACCAACTCTTATATCGCCGAAAAACGCCTACTATTAACGTAAATTTCGTGATATTCATGAACTATTTTTAAAAATTGGTATTAGGGATTACAAATTCCATTCCACTAATTTATCTTTCGCATATTTGAGTCATATCATAACACAATTGAATAAATTAATTAACTTGAATTTTAAATATGTATTTATACGTATTAGGCCAGCAAAAGAACATATATTATGGATATACGTTATACAAACGTTGAACGACAACTGATGCTTTTAAACTGAAGAATAATGCAGGTTTGAACTTGCAGCAAAAGTACCCCTGCTCAGGTACTTTCAACAAATCATTGTGGTAAATTTAATATATTAATAGTGTAAATATTGAAAATTACATTAATTGTGGTAAATTCTACAAACAAAAATAAGTTTACAGCTTGGTGTATTTTTTATCATAAATATTTCGTTAAAATATATGCTGTTCACACGTTAATTATATTACCTTTTAGTATTATACGCATAAATACATTTACTACAGTTTTTTTGTGATTATTACATGTAACGTCGTAAAATAAATCTAGAATTCCTAACATAGTTACAGCAAATTTGTTAAAATATAATATAACAATAATACACCATAATTGAAGTAGTAAAGATTTATAAATTTTTTTCCGTGCAATTTTTAATTAATCTTAAGGTTAAGTTTATTATCAATTATATTAGCCTTAGGGCCGGTATTTCAATCTCCTGGTAAAATGTGAGTTCTGCCAGTCATATAATTGACATGTGTATAATTTTGTCAATTTACGCTCTAATATTGATGCGATATTTTCATTTTATCTGGCAGTTAAATTAACTGACTGCAGGAAATTGAAGTACCGGCCTTTAGCACCAGAATATTCCATGTTCCATTGGTTTTAGACTTTTCCTCGTATATTTCTTTAAACATGATTGTCAATAATTTTATATACCTACCTGGCTTTTGGTAGAATTACAATTGTACAGTATATAAATTGCGTTAATAACAACATAACTATTCCACAGTAACAATTGTAAAACTCGCTCCACTGCGTCTTCTTTCATAATGTCATAATAGACGATACAAAAATATATAGGAGCAACTACAGATAGAAAACAGTTTGCTAATATTATGAGTAATATACTATCAAAAGTTGTATTCACAAGAGTGCAGTACTCTTTTAATTTGTTATGAACTCCACATATTTCTCTCATAAGTTTGTTTACTTCTATTTTTTCTATATTAGTACGTCGGGATAACGACCTGTAACCAAACAATAATAATGTTCTATAATACTACATTTGTCGTAGTCAGATTGTAAGTACAACCCGGCTTTCAATAAGTCGGCCAGATTGCAAAACCTTCGTTGACTTATGCCCGGTTTCTCCAGGGCAACTTAAGACATGACTTATTCCTAAGTTCCACCGTAAACTGTTGCACCACGCAAAAATGTCAAAATGTGAGACGTAAGTAGCACTTTAATGTAAGTCGAAAAAATCTGATGTGGCCAGCACATTACCTTCCGTCAGTTCTATGTATTTTGTACAAATTTCATAGGGAAAGTTCCTTGCTAAATTAAATATTCTATTTCTTGTACATTACCTTCCGGCAGTTGCATGTATTTTATGCAAATTTCATACAGTAAATTATTATTTTGTGACGTTTTCTATATACAGTGTAATGTATCTGCAGAAATAAAAGATTTATTATTATTATTATTTCTTGTACATTACCTTAAAGCAGTTGTTTGTATTTTATACAAATTCCATACAGAAAGCAAAAGATCCTATATTTTCAATAAAATTATAAGACAAACACACTATGTCAATTTTACTTGACACTGACATCTTTCAATCAAAATTTTCTTAATATAGTAGCTGTTTTCACAGCTATGGCTACTTTATGAAATTTAATTTCTTTATAATTTTTTTAACTCTATATCCATTTAATATTAGGTATAAAATGCAATCAAATCGTATAGAAAATAAAATATTCTTTAATATTTATAATAACATTAAATGTGAAAAAATGATATTTAATATAGTTTTTTCAAGAAAAACTGTTAAAATCTTCAAATGAGGGTACTTCCGGTTGTCCAATTGTAACCAAAATCTAATCAGCTCTTCGCATGGATGTAACGAAGAGAAATACGAAAGAATTATAATTTTTAGAATTGTAGTATGGAAGTTATCGTAGACGAAAATTTTGTTACACACACACACACACACACACGGACACACATACATACATACACACACACACACATACAGACATCATCGTAAAAATAGTAAAATCGTATTGTAGGGACCCTAAAACGTGCTTATTCATCAAAAACTCACCACCGAATTTTTTGACCAAAGACAATACCTTCCTTACCTAAAGGTGACGGAAGGTAAAAACGGTTACTTATGTGTCATATATATCAGTTGTCATATCAGTTCACGATAAATTTGTTTCGTTTTGTGGAGTTACGGTGTAAGTCTTCAGCGATAGGGACAAGAAACGTTCAAATTACAGCAAAGAAAAAAATTGCTATTAAAAGTTTTGGATCTATATAAAAAGATCATCGAAAATAATAAAAAAAAAAACTAATGCGATGTCAAATATACAAAAAGACAATACTTGGAATTTAATTGCCGTGGGGCTGTCCTTAAATTACGTAACGCTTTAAGGGGGGGGGTCAAGAGTAGCGTTACGCAGTGTTACGAGTGGGTGGGGGAGGGTTAATGTGTGCGTTACGTAACGATAAAATATAAAAAATATTGCTAAACTTGCTTTAATAGTTTTGAAACATTCAAATTTCGCGGTGCTAATTCGTATATGCAGGCAGTCGTTTGTTTCCAATAACAGTCAACATAATATGTCGGGCACAGTTCAAATTCGGGCCAGTGGTCTTTCATTCGTGCAATGCAATTCATATTAAAACATGAATTCAAGTAGTGTTGATAAGGAAAAACTTTTCAATAGTTTGTTAAAAGCATATGGAAATGCATATGCTTTTAATTTCTGTGCTGTTATTTTTTCATCTTTATGTACATTAATTTAATTAGTTTCTGTTTCAAATTTTAACTGAATATAAAGGAGGTCATATACTTTTATATACAGTAAACAAATTGGGGTGACAAGCCGTAGGGCAAGAGTATTACATTTTTTTTTATCTTTATGTGCATTAATTTAAATAGTTTCTGTTCTGTTCTGTTATTTTTCATTTTTATGTACATTAATTTAAATAGTTTCTGTTTCAAATTTTAACTGAATATTAAGGAGGCCATATGCTTTTATATCCAGTAAAGAAATTGGGGTGACAAGCCGTAGGGCAAGAGTAGTACATTATTTTTCATCTTTATGTACATTAATTTAAATAGTTTCTGTTTCAAATTTTAACTGAATATTAAGGAGGCCATATACTTTTATATCCTACTGCGTTACGTAATATATGGGGGGGGTTCATGTTTGCGTTACGGGCGCGTTACAAAGGAGGGAGAGGGTATCAAAAATTTCCTAATTTTGCGTTACGTAATTTAAGGGCAGCCCCCGTAATATTTAATAAAAATTTATTAAATGTATATAAAGATGTGACAAGCCTACGAAAAATGTGAGCAAATGAAGATTGATGCCAGGAAG
Source organism: Harpalus rubripes (assembly GCA_963082715.1). Taxonomy (NCBI): domain Eukaryota; kingdom Metazoa; phylum Arthropoda; class Insecta; order Coleoptera; family Carabidae; genus Harpalus; species Harpalus rubripes. Next base: position 18,657,843 of record OY720461.1, read on the forward strand.
ACATCGGCGAAGAAAAGGGCTTTTGTTTATAGAATTGGCGATGGTCCACCTATAAAAAATATTGACAGAAAATCTTTGTCGTCATCAATTCTTTTATATATTTGTCGCGGGATTTTAACATTCTCGACAATATCGACAAAATCAACTTCGTTCACATTATCCACGACGTTAACGTCGTCAAATTTACATAAATCCGGTAAATCGATATCGAATACTGTTGAAACGAATACAAGTATATAAACACTAACAAATACAATGACAGCTTTGACATATTTTACGCTGTTGCCAATGTAATTTGTAAAATAAGTTAAGTTCGCATTTTAATTTGCTGGTGCAACGCAATTGGGATGTAAGACCTACTTACAATTAAGTAGAACTTCAATAATCAACAACTTATGTTACTGTGGAGAAACCGGGCATTAGAGATGTTTTGCAATCATATCTTTGTAATTTTATGCTTCCGTAATCATGTTAGGTAAAAAAGCTTAAAATAAATAACAATAAGCAAAATTAATTTTGCATGCTTCGTAAGGGTAGAAATTAGGTATGAAAATCACCCCAAAAATAGCAATAGCTATATGGATATTTAACTAAAAATTTACATAGTGATTTATTTGTCAAGCTAGGTTAGTTTATTTTTATTGTGATTTGTAATTTCAGTTCAAGTTAACAATTATTTATTTAAATTATTTGTAAATTGAACACAAATTACAAATAATACTTGATAAAAATAAATTATCCTAACTTGACACATAAAACGTTAAACATGTGTTAAGTTATCTGTTTCAATTCTATCGCTATTATTGGCGTGATTTTCGGTATTTACGTACTTAATAGACCTTTCCAATTTAACAGCTACCTCTTTCTATCGCTGGAAATAGTAAGTAAAATGGCGACGGTTGGGCTGTCATACGAAACGTCGCAAATATTGCAATCACTAAAATACTTGTGTTTTCGGTGAAAATTTGCAATGTTTGATATTTTAGCTTCAATAAAAACTTTTGTAACTTTTTTCGAGAAGTTTTTTAAAGTTGTTAAAGATTTTTTCACGTCTAAATTTATTTAAAAAAATGCAATGGATCTCAGCAAGGAAGTACGTAACCATGACTCCCGCCATTTGTTCTTACAATGCGCAGATACCCATTGAACATATATTCTATCTCTTTAAATTGAAAAGGTCTATTTCTGTCGTTACAAATCATATAAATTAAATATTGCTTATATAAAAGGTTCCCCAATAGGAACTATATGTTTTTAAAATTAATAAAATACAAAATATCTGTGATAAAAGCAAAACTTTTTCTTTATTTTATAGTACAACTTATGACAATTATGTTTTGAATAACACATTATTCAAATGTCCACCTCAGCTTCGTTTGCAGGATTGAATTCGATGAACCCAACTTTCGGTAACTTTTTGCAATAAATCAGGTGTAATTTCATCAATGCAGCAGCGTTCGATGTTCAATTTCAAAGCGTCAATAGTTCGAGCTTTTGTTGGCATAGACCAACGATTTTAAATAACCCCACAAGAAGAAGTCCAAAGGTGTTAAATCACAACTTCTTGGAGGCCAATTAACAGTTCCATTTCTGGAGATAACAGACTCACCAAACTTTTCTCTCAATAACTCCATAGTGCCATTGGAAACATGTGATATTGCACCATCTTGTTGGAACAATAGGTCTTACAAATTCATTTCATTTAATTTTGGCCACAAAAAATCCTTTAACATTGATCGATAACGCTCACCAGTCACTGTTACTGCATCTCCATTTGCATCTTCAAAAAATATTGTCCGATGATGTCACCATGCCATAAACCACACCAAACAGTAACTTTTTCTGGATGCAAAGACGTCTCGTGAATCTGTAGTGGATTATTTTCAGACCCAAAACGACAATTGTGTTTGTTAACAAAACCACTTATTCAAAAATGGGCTTCATCTGAAAAGAAAAGTTTTTTGGGAAATTAGGATCAACTTCAAGTTGCTCTAGAGCTCAATCAGCAAACGCACGACGCTTATGATGGTCAAGTGGCTTTAGTTCTTGGGTCAACACAATCTTATACGAATGCAAACCCAAATATTTTCTCAAAATACGCCAAGTTGTCATTCTTGAAAGGCAAAGTTTTTGAGAACGTCGACTAATGGATTGATTTGCATATTCTGTAACACTGGCACTTACAGCGGTAATATTCTCTTGGTTTCTTGCGTCTCGTTGTCTTACAGGTATTCTGGTATCGTGTAAAGTGAAATTTGTATTAAATTTTTGAAGGATTCGACGAATAGCAGGCACAGAAGGGCGATTATGTGGATCAAAATCTTCACGAAGATCACGTTGAGTTTGAAAAAAGAATGATTATTTTTATAATTTTTTTGGATAACAACCAAACGTTGTTGAAGCGTGTATTTTGTCATGATGAATTTGCAAACTGTACTAAAAAAAATCTGATGTGGCCAGCACATAACCTCTCGCCAGATATTTTACATGGTTGTACGCATAAAACGAAAAATATTTTTAAATACAAATACATATATTCATGTCTCACTACAAAATAATTATTTTAATATAAATTATGTAAAATACATACATTTTCTTTATGTTCAATATCCTGAATTTTTTTTTCTACTTTCCTTTTCTTTTTCTTTTATTCGTCATTTTTTTCGCAAATTTCTTTTATATTCTTTTTTAGGTATATTCTTTTGCGTTGTTGACTTTTTATTTATTTTCATAATCTTCATAATGATGTACAAATATTTTTGACAGTGGCATACAAATATTTTTGAAAGTGACATTTATGTGTGAATTACAAACATTTGAATTTCTTGCCTTGAAGTAGTTTGATCTAAGAATTTTTACATCAAATTATTTTATATGCATTTCTTTATCTCTAAATCTATAGAAGATATAATAATGAATTTATATTTATCGAACAAAGAGTTTAACGTTCTTTAATATAAATATTTACATAAATTTTCGATAAATAATATTTAGATGATTTTTTCTTGTAACTACTACTTCCGGTTGTCCAATTGTTACCAAAGCTGACTCGACTCTTCCCATTATTGTTACGTTGAGGAATCCGTAGTTAAAATGTCTTAAGTCTTATAGTATTTGAGTTATGGTGAATCCAACATCCACACACACACACACACACACATCCACACACACACACACACACACATCCACACACACACACACACACACATACACACACACACACACACATACACACACACAAACGCATCCACACACACACACACACACACACACACACACACACACACACACACACACACACACACACACACACACACACACACACACACACACACATACGGACATCATCGTAAAAATGTTATAATCGGATTCTAGGGACCTTGAAACGTGCTTATTCACTAAAATCTGGATATGCGATTTTTAGTATGAATCCAATACCTCTCTTAGCGAGAGGTAAAAACGACAGCTAGTGAGTTTTCTACAATTTTAGATATGGTTGCTCTGATGTTTGAAAAACATATCGTTCCTTTTGGGAAACCCTTAATTTAGGGAAGTTGGAAATTACGAAAATAAGATTTTACATGTTAAAGTCCTATGTTCTGTTCACAAGTATTCACTCAGTATATTTATACTTACATTAAAGAACAATTCTTTGTAATATATGATTCTTGCTTAATTTTTTCAGCATATGACTTCACTGCTTCATTTAGCATAAAATATTTCATTTTGGCATCATATACAAGAGTCACTATAAATATTGTAATAGCCGATGTCGACAAAATTGTATAAATAGAAAAAACAATTGTAAAAAACTTATAAAGAGAAAATAATTTTATAATTATTAATGGTGTGGCTAATAACACAAAAAAAATTATAGATTGTTTTGAAAAATTATAAACTTGTTTATACAAAATATTTATGTTTGCATCAATAAGCATTTCTTCAATATTAACATAGATATGAAATATTTTATTAATATTTGTTTTTTGAAAATGAAATAGAAATAAATTTGTTAAGAATTTCATCATTATTACAATAATTTGAATATAGTAGGCTACTTCGTCAACAGATGTATATGGATATTGATAATTAAATATATAACTATTAATATAATCATAAAAACAAACTGTAACGGTAATTATCTGAATGAACGTAAACACAATATTTAATTTTGTTAAACAAATTCTGTTTCCATTTGTTTGAACGGTGTGTGGACAAATTCCAAATAATTGACAAAAAAGAATCGCCGGCTTTAAAACAAAATGTGTATGTATAGTTTTTGTCATTAGTTTTTTATTTTATACTACTTGAGAAATATTCAAAACTATGTAATATTTGTTGTCATGTGAATAAAGAAATAATCATTTAATGTACTTAAAATTTTCATAATTAATGATACGTAGCAATCATATTAATGATATTTTAAAGTTTGTTATTACAATTATGTGAATTAAAAATGTGAGTTTATTTTTACCATCCGTCATATCTATAGGTAAGAAAGGTATTGTTTTTGGTTAAAAAATTTGATGGTGAGTTTTTAATGAATAAGCACGTTTTAAAGTCCCTAGAATACGATTTCATTATTTTTGCGACGATGATGATGTGTGGTGTGTGTGTGTGTGTGTGTGTGTGTGTGTGTGTGTGTGTGTGTGTGTGTGTGTGTGTGTGTGTGTGTTTGTGCGTGTGACTGTGTGTGTGTGCCTGTATATATATATATATATATATATATATATATATATATATATATATATATATATATATGTGTGTGTATGTGTGTAGGTGTGTGTATGTGTGTGTGATTGGCCATTTTTTCTCCGTTGATAACTCCAACACTACAATTCTAAAAATTATAATTATTTCGTATTCCTCTTCGTTACATTCATATGAAGAGCTGATTCGATTTTGGTTATAATTGGTCCACCGCAAGTACCTTTATTTAAAGATTTTAACAGTTTTTCTTGAAAAAACGCTGTTAAGTATCAGTTTTTCACATTTTATATTATTATAAATATTAACGAATATTTTATTCTCTATATGAATTAATACTTCATATTCAATGAATAAATATGCAATAACATTGGAAACAGCTAATATAATTAAAAAATGATACACATGTTTGTATTATAATTTTACTGCAAATATAGAATCAATTCTAAGAAACTTTTAGTATGGAATTTGTACAAAATACATACAACTGAGGGAGGGTAATGTACTGGAAATATAGAATCTTTCGCAAGAAACTGTCTGTATGGAATTTGTATAAAATACATAGAACTGACGGAAGGTAATGGCCACATCTATTTTTTTAAACGAGTACAATAAAAATTGGAAAATAGAAATTTTAGAAAATACGAGTATTTAATCTCTTTACAATTTAAACAAAAACTAATTGTTTTGTTTATCAATCCCATTACAGCCGCCTTTATATTTCAAGAAATGAAGCTGTTTAAATAAAATAAAATTTGTAATTACGAGTACATATTTTTACGGTTGCACAAAAAATAGTGTACACCTTGTTCGTGGAATCCTTTAGTGCCCTCTAACGCTTGATTGACCTTAACGGTACAATGACGGTACAATAACGGTACGGTGACGGTATGTAAATCAGTAAATATCAAAGGGTCGTCATCGTACCGTCATTGTACCATTAAAGTACATGTAAATGGGTCCATTAAAATATATTGGAGCAAGAAGTGTCCACACCGTCATCGTACCGTCATTGTACCGCTAATGTAAATCAAGCCTAAATGTGTTTCTATTGAACTATCATCATAAATGTATCATCGCGGCTTATTACCTATTTCTAACTTCTTTTACATGATTAAGTACTACATATTTCATTTTCCTTATTTAAACTAATATTAGTAACACATGTAAATGTAACACATTTCATACATAAATTAAAATTAATAATTAAATTTAGTTTCTTTTCCACTTGTCAAACATGACTTCTCTCTTCCTATCGTTTAATTTTATTATCGAATCCTGATAAGGTAATAAAACATTCACCTCTATCAAAATATGGTAATAACGTTTTGTCTCTACAAGAGAATACATTAACAGCCGGGAGTTGATGGACAAGCCATGTACACATACATACACACACAAACATATATACATATGCCTACAGACATATAGCTAAATTACCTTTCGTCATTTTCATAATGAATTCACAGAGCGAAACACATGCAACACTAAATGTCAGCATTAACTTAATTGTTTTCGTTTAATATAAACACGATTACATTCAATAAAAATAAATTAATATTTGTTTTTTACCTCCCGCCACCCTTGGTAAGGGAGGAATAGGGATCGTGCTAAAAATCGCATATTGAGATTTTGGTAAATGACCACGTTTTAAGGTCCCTAAAATCCAATTTTAACATTTTCACGATAAGCAGATAACCGGAAATGGTACTTTACTTGAAGCTCCAAATAGATTTTCTTCGAAAAATACCTTCTAATGTTATTTTTACCTTCCGTTACCTTTATGTAAGGAAGGTATTGTCTTTGGTCAAAAAATTCGGTGGTGAGTTTTTGATGAATAAGCACGTTTTAGGGTCCCTAGAATACGATTTTACTATTTTTACGATGATGTCTGTATGTGTATGTGTGTGTGTGTGTGTGTGTGTGTGTGTGTGTGTGTGTGTGTGTGTGTGTGTGTGTGTGTGTGTGTGTGTGTGTGTGTGTGTGTGTGTGTGTGTGTGTGTGTGTGTGTGTGTGTGTGTGTGTGTGTGTGTGTGTGTGTGTGTGTGTGTGTGTGTGTGTGTGTGTGTGTGTGTGTGTGTGTGTGTGTGTGTGTGTGTGTGTGTGTGTGTGTGTGTGTGTGTGTGTGTGTGTGTGTGTGTGTGTGTGTGTGTGTGTGTGTGTGTGTGTGTGTGTGTGTGTGTGTGTGTGTGTGTGTGTGTGTGTGTGTGTGTGTGTGTGTGTGTGTGTGTGTGTGTGTGTGTGTGTGTGTGTGTGTGTGTGTGTGTGTGTGTGTGTGTGTGTGTGTGTGTGTGTGTGTGTGTGTGTGTGTGTGTGTGTGTGTGTGTGTGTGTGTGTGTGTGTGTGTGTGTGTGTGTGTGTGTGTGTGTGTGTGTGTGTGTGTGTGTGTGTGTGTGTGTGTGTGTGTGTGTGTGTGTGTGTGTGTGTGTGTGTGTGTGTGTGTGTGTGTGTGTGTGTGTGTGTGTGTGTGTGTGTGTGTGTGTGTGTGTGTGTGTGTGTGTGTGTGTGTGTGTGTGTGTGTGTGTGTGTGTGTGTGTGTGTGTGTGTGTGTGTGTGTGTGTGTGTGTGTGTGTGTGTGTGTGTGTGTGTGTGTGTGTGTGTGTGTGTGTGTGTGTGTGTGTGTGTGTGTGTGTGTGTGTGTGTGTGTGTGTGTGTGTGTGTGTGTGTGTGTGTGTGTGTGTGTGTGTGTGTGTGTGTGTGTGTGTGTGTGTGTGTGTGTGTGTGTGTGTGTGTGTGTGTGTGTGTGTGTGTGTGTGTGTGTGTGTGTGTGTGTGTGTGTGTGTGTGTGTGTGTGTGTGTGTGTGTGTGTGTGTGTGTGTGTGTGTGTGTGTGTGTGTGTGTGTGTGTGTGTGTGTGTGTGTGTGTGTGTGTGTGTGTGTGTGTGTGTGTGTGTGTGTGTGTGTGTGTGTGTGTGTGTGTGTGTGTGTGTGTGTGTGTGTGTGTGTGTGTGTGTGTGTGTGTGTGTGTGTGTGTGTGTGTGTGTGTGTGTGTGTGTGTGTGTGTGTGTGTGTGTGTGTGTGTGTGTGTGTGTGTGTGTGTGTGTGTGTGTGTGTGTGTGTGTGTGTGTGTGTGTGTGTGTGTGTGTGTGTGTGTGTGTGTGTGTGTGTGTGTGTGTGTGTGTGTGTGTGTGTGTGTGTGTGTGTGTGTGTGTGTGTGTGTGTGTGTGTGTGTGTGTGTGTGTGTGTGTGTGTGTGTGTGTGTGTGTGTGTGTGTGTGTGTGTGTGTGTGTGTGTGTGTGTGTGTGTGTGTGTGTGTGTGTGTGTGTGTGTGTGTGTGTGTGTGCGTGCGTGCGTGCGTGCGTGCGTGCGTGCGTGCGTGCGTGCGTGCGTGCGTGCGTGCGTGCGTGCGTGCGTGTGTGTGTGTGTGTGTGTGTGTGTGTGTGTGTGTGTGTGTGTGTGTGTGTGTGTGTGTGTGTGTGTGTGTGTGTGTGTGTGTGTGTGTGTGTGTGTGTGTGTAACAAAATTTTCGTCTACGATAACTTCCATACTACAATTCAAAAAATTATAATTGTTTCGTATTTCTCTTCGTTACTTCCATGCGAAGAGCTGATTAGATTTTGGTTAGAATTGGACAACCGGAAGTACCCTCATTTGAAGATTTTAACAGTTATTCTTGAAAAAACTATGTTAAATATCATTTTTTCACATTTAATGTTATTATAAATATTAAAGAACATTTTATTTTCTATTCGATTTGATTGCATTTTATACCTAATATTAAATGGATATAGAGTTAAAAAATTATAGAGAAATTAAATTTCATAAAGTAACAATAGCTGTGGAAACAGCTACTATATTAAGAAAATTTTGATTGAAAGATGTCAGTGTCAAGTGAAATTGACATAGTGTGTTTGTCTTATAATTTTACTGGAAATAGGTATAGGATCTTTTGCTTTCTGTATGGAATTTGTATAAAATACATACAACTGCTTTAAGGTAATGTACAAGAAATAATAATAATAATAAATCTTTTATTTCTGCAGATACATTACACTGTATATAGAAAACGTCACAAAATAATAATTTTCTGTATAAAATTTGCATAAAATACATGCAACTGCCGGAAGGTAATGTACAAGAAATAGAATATTTAATTTAGCAAGGAACTTTCCGTATGAAATTTGTACAAAATACATAGAACTGACGGAAGGTAATGTGCTGGCCACATCAGATTTTTTTCAAAATTTTTGTTATTATAAAAATTAAAGATTATTAAATTTTCTACAGATTTACATAAATACTTTTTCTATATATTTTATGGATTAATTTATAAAATTATCTATAATATTAATCCCGGAGCCTACGCTTTAAACAAGCAAAACTCCTTGGTTACACAGTTCAGATCTCAAATGTATGTAACTGACAGATAAATGTTACTGTCAAAAAACTAATCATTTCAAATTAATAATAGTAACGTTTTAAAAAGAAAATAGTAAATAGAACCATAGTTAAATGAATGGATCTTAATACAGTTTCCACAATAACTAAATATGTAAGTATGTATATTTAAATTAATAAAAATTAAATACCGGGAAGTTTGGTGTTGCCCACATCAGATTTTTACCTCTCGCTAAGAAAGGTATTGAATTCATGCCGAGATTCATGCCAAAAATCGCATATCCAGATTTTAGTGAATAAGCACGTTTTAAGGTCCTTAGAATTCGATTATAACATTTTTACGATGATGTCCGTATGTGTGTGTGGATGTGTGTCGATGTGTGGATGTTGGATCCACGATTTCTCAAATACTATAAGACTTAAGACATTTTTAACTACGGACTCCTCAATCTAACAATAATGGGAGTTGATTAAGTTTTGGTAACAATTGGACAACCGGAAGTAGTAGTTACAAGAAAAAAATCATCTAAATAATATTTATCGAAAATTTATGTAAATACTTATATTAAAGAAAGTTAAATTCTTTATTCGATAAATATAAATTCATTATTATATCTTCTATAGATTTAGAGATAAAGAAATGCATATAAAATAATTTCATGTAAAAATTCTCAGATCAAACTACTTCAAGGCAAGAAATTCAAATCACAGATAATGTTTGTAACTGACACATAAATGTTACTGTCAAAAATATTTGTATGCCATGAAGATTATGAAAATAAAAAAAAGTCAACAACGCAAAAAAATATACGTAAAAAAGAATATAAAAGGAATTTGCGAAAAAATGACGAATATAAAGAAAAAGAAAAGGAAAGTAGAAAAAGAAAATTTCAGGATATTGAATATAAAGAAAATGTATGTATTGTACATAATTTATATTAAAATATCCCATAGATTTTACAAATATATGTGAGAATTATTTTGTAGTGAGACCTGAATATGTGTATTTGTATTTAAAAATATTTTTCGTTTTATGCGTACAACCAGGTAAAATATCTGGCGAGAGGTTAAGTGCTGGCCACATCAGATTTTTTATTTGTAGATAAATGAATGGAGGAGTTTAGTCATGTTAAAATATAATGATTTTTCAACATTACTGCAATACTATATACATGCAATATTACTATTAATGAAATAAAAGTAATAAAATATAGCATATTTTTTTCTGTACAAACGATATTAAATTTATCGTTAGTTAAATCGCCCGCAATACGATGACGTATGCAGCATTATAGGTTGGCCGTAGTTGTCCGCTACGAGCGCTAGTTTAGAATGAAAACGTGAACGTGTCTTTATTTGATATCGTCAAATTGAATGTCAAATCGCAAAAAGCAAATTATTTTATTTTAAATATGTAAATGTAAAAATCTAGAAAATGTAAACATAAACAGGTGGTCGTGTTTTGCTTCTGTCTCTTTCTATGAAGCACGTTTTGAGCACGTATGTCGAGACTTAATAGGCACATAGTTGATATTATGTACGCCGTAATAGCGGAAAGAAAATATTGCAAAGTTTAACATTTTTTTCTCGGTATTTTTTAAAATTATAAAAATAAATGTAAAAACGCTTTTTATTTAAAAAAAATCTGATGTGGCCAACACATAACCTCTCGCCAGATATTTTACCTGGTTGTACGCATAAAACGAAAAATATTTTTAAACACATATATTCATGTCTCACTACAAAATAATTATTTTAATATAAATTATGTACAATACATACATTTTCTTTATATTCAATATCCTGAAATTTTCTTTTTCTATTTTCCTTTTCTTTTTCTTTATATTCGTCATTTTTTCGCAAATTTCTTTTATATTCTTTTTTACGTATATTCGTTTGCGTTGACTTTTTTTATTTTCATAATCTTCATAATACTGTACAAATATGTTTGACAGAGGCATACAAATATTTTTGACAGTGACATTTATGTGTCAATTACAAACATTTGAATTTCTTGCCTTGTAGTAGTTTGATCTGAGATTTTTTACATCAAATTATTTTATATGCCTTTCTTTATCTCTAAATCTATAGAAGATATAATAATGAATTTATATTTATCGAATAAAGAATTTAACGTTCTTTAATATAAGTATTTACATAAATTTTCGATAAATAATATTTAGATAATTTTTTTCTTGTAACTACTACTTCCGGTTGTCCACACACGCACGCACGCACCCACGCACGCTAGCACATACGGACATCATCGTAAAAATGTTATAATCGGATTCTAGGGACCTTAAAACGTGCTTATTCATTAAAATCTGGATATGCGATTTTTAGCATGAATACAATAACTCTCTTAGCGAGAGGTAAAAAAGGAAGAGACGAAGAGCGTGTATGAATGCGTTTATGAATGTTTTGAAAGTTTCGTAACTATTATTGTGGCCCGGATACGGTATTTCGCTATCGAAAATCGGTCGCTTTAATATGTTAAGACTGAGGAATATTTGTTGTATGATGTCCGGTTAGTAAGAATGTTGTTGAAAGAGTGGGTGATTATTTTTGTGGTTCTTGTTATTATTATTGTTTCGGGTTTGTGCTAACCCACTAGTTGGGACATGTGTGATTTTATGTATGTATATGTATGTATGTATGTATGTTATATCTCTGGTAAAAAATACTTCCGTACGCCACTGGAATTGTTATTAAAATTTACAATTGAATTTCTACCATGTTTGAACACAATATGAATATACCTATCTGCTACTTGTAAATATACGATTTCGTTTATTGTTTATAGCTTTAGTTAAACTCGTGATGTCGTATGGTGTGAATGAATATTGAGATGACCGTTTTTAAATATTTTTTTTAAAATGTTGTGTTTTTAAAGTTTCTAAATGTTAATATTATAGTAAGTATTTGTTTCACATACATGTAATATACTTCTGTGGTTACATGGTATGGTTATATATTACTTTTTAAGTTTATGGCAAAACAAGATATCTTACATACTATTTAAAACGATAATATTGTATTTTAATTTCATGGCAAAGTAATACATGTGAAAAGAAATGCTTGAAATAAACACAACTCAAATGAAGACATTGTTTATCATACATAATGTTTACTTTTGGATGTGCTTTTGTGTTTTAAAAAGTTAAATGTGGCGACCTTGACCAATATTTAATTTTCAATAACGTTTAATTATTACAAAATGAAAAAAAATGTTCCAATTAAAATTTTGTTGTATTTTTAAACAGAGTGATCAAAAATGGCTAAAGGTTACGTGACAACTTTTGTTCCAATATATAATGTCAAAATTATGTTTCAATTTGCCATAATTCCTCATAACTATATTCCATATACGACAGATGATAGGAGCATGACATTTGATTAATATCATTGCCGTACGTTGATTCATTTGATATTTTGTTTGTTTCGCATACCTTCGTGAAAAATCTTTAAGTATTTTTTACCTTCCGTCATACCGTAGGTAAGGGCAAAAATTGATAAACCTGAAGTGATACTTTATTTGAAGCTCTGAACAGATTTTCGTGAAAAATAAATTGATATATTCCAAAACTTTTCATATTTAGTATTTAAGACTTTTATATGAAAGGGCGCAATATATTAAATTTGGCTAAAATTGATAAACCGGAAGTGATGCTTTATTTGAAACTCTGAACAGATTTTCGTGAATAAATTGATACAATCCAAAACTTTTCATATTTGGTATTTAAGACTTTTATATTAATGAGAACGACATACTAGATGTTTTCTAAAATTGATAAACCGGAAGTACTACTTTACAGGAAGCTATAAACAGATTATCTTGATAAAATATAATAAAACATTATTCAAAACTTCTCAAATTTGGTATTTAAAACTCCTGTATAATTTGAAACAACATTAGATATTGACTATACCTACATATATGATAAACCGGGAGTGGTACTTAATTTGGAGCTCTTAACAGATTTCCAAGGAAAAACATAATCAAATATAATCCAAAATTTGGTATTACAGACTTTTCTATTTATTGGAACAACAAATTAGATTTTGTTTACAAACGATCAACTGGAAGTGATATTTTACTTAAAGCTCATTGCTATTTCAAACATGGAATTGACGGGAGCTCTTGTGTTGGCCACATCAGATTTTTTTTCATTGCCAATGGTTTTTAGTTAAGAGCACGATAAATTTCTTCTTGAAGCATATTTTTGTTCGCATGAACATAAAGAAGACGGTTCTTAGGATTATTCTTATGACAGCTAACAAAATTCGAAAAGTATGGCCATGGAAATAGTAATGCTGTCATTTCAAGTAAGCGGCAAATGTCAAAATCGTATGGAGCGGCACGCGTCAGCCATTTTTAATCACTCTGTAGTATATTGGATCACAAATACAAAATTATCTCTTTCTCGGAAACAGTTGAAGATCAGACCTATGTTGATTAAGCTTGTTTTATTCATTTTGCCCAGTACCTGCCATGCTCTTAAAGTTTGTACCCGAAGTTGTGAAATATACTGTATAATATAAAATAATATATGGAAAAAAAGTTTTGTCGATCTAAGGGCTTTAGAAAAATTCAAGTAACAAAGTGAAGTAATTATCATTATGAAACGTATTTCAATTCCAGCTTTAACGATTATCAAATCAGTAAATATTAAATTTGACCTCCTGACATTTCTGCTTGCGCCATGTAACCACAGATTTAAACCAACCATATTGCAACTAACAAAAGATTTTTACCTGGTTTATTATATTTATATTTTTATACTTTTTGCAAAAATAGTTATTTGTATATCAAGGCCGCGAAATCACTCTTTAGCGTACCGAGAGAAAAATTGTCGCCGAGGCCGCTTGCGGCCGAGGCAAGACAATCTCGAGGGCGCTAAAGAATTTCGCGGACAAGGTGTACACAATATTTTTTGTGCAACCGTATAATAGTATATTGTGTTATTAGGAGTAAAAGTGATACTTTGTGTGGCGAGCATGGAAGTTTGCACGACGAGCGAAGCGAGTCGGACAATTGCATGCGAGGCACACAAAGACACTTTTACTCCGAATGACACATTATATTTCTTTTTCAAACGCACATATTTAAATAAAATAGTTTAAAACTTGACGTTATTAAAAACATTTTCCGTGAACTAGGTACGTTTGCGGATTTCAATTGCTCTGTTGCTATGGATACTTTCGTGTGTTCAGTTGTTGTTATAAACATTCAAGTGAAAATTTTCACACTTTTACGTTTTGACGTTTGAAAAGAATTGTATAATTTTATATCCTCTTTGTGTGAAATTGAAAATGTTGTAATTTCAAAAATTAAAATGTACACCTCCTGAAGTTGAGGAATTAGAGAAGGCTGCTATTGATAAATTGTTCCCAACTAAGTCTAGCAAGTTCTATGAAGCGGTGCATAAGAGATTTCTTCATTGGTGTGATGAGAAAAACATTAAAAATTATTCTCGGCATCAATGTAAAATGAAAAGCTCAACTATGTGGTCACAATATTCAATGATAAAATCAATGATAAACATTAAACATGGGATAAATATTGGCAATTATTTAAAACTTCATGCTTATGTTCTTATTTGATGTTTCAGATGAGAAATATTTGGCGATATTCCCATACTTTTCTTCTTTATTTAAGGAATGTAATTCATTCATTTTGTTAATCTTGTGCCTAAATTTTACATTTCTATCTATATTTCAATTCATCTTCCTACAATATAATCTTTTTGTATCACTTTAATTCGAACTATTCTTACCTTTATTACCGTCCCTGTTATTGTAATCTGTACGTCTACTGTATTTTAATTATATTTATTTCGTTAAAAGTATGTAAACTGTCTATATTTCATTTTATAGGTTATCAATTTAAATCTTATACGTCAGTAACTTTATTCTTAGGTTATCTAGTGAGTTATAGTGACATTTAGGGCGATAATACAGATTTCTATTGTACAAGTTACTTCTTATTGGCTGATTCTATATAGTTTCTATGGATATTTATTTATTTTATTTCTACGCCGCCGGAGTAGAAATAGCTTATTTCTACGCCGGCGGCGTAGAAATGAAACTTCTACTTTGTGAATCAAGTCACAAAAGATGCCATTTTTATGGCGTTTGAAAAAAAAATATGTAATTACAAAATTTATTAATTTTAAACAGTTTCAATGTAAATAGAAAGTTAGCTTTCAAGGTGGCTATGGGATTAACATTTGATAAACAAAACCATGCAATTCTCAAGTGTCAAAGTGGTTGTTTACCTAATTTCGCGGCCGCTACCATGACAACGATCGCGAAATTGAATTTCGCGGCCTGTATTGCGGCTGCGAAATGCTTATTTCGCGTCCGGTTGCACAAAAAAAATATTTAGAACGCCGTTCGAGAAAAATGAACACATATTTAGTGAAGTGAGTTTTCTGTGACTACTAAATAAAAACCTGATGCAGTGCATTTATATGTTCTGGGTTTTTAGCGATCCTTGAGCAAAAAACAATGGAAATTGTAGTGGTGGGAAGTGAAGGTGAAGAAGTGTCTCGAGAATTCGTAGATTTGCCCTGGTTCGTCATACAAAGAAGTCTATTCGTCCAGTGTTCAAAATTTGTGCATCAGCGTCTTACATATGCTATGGATGATTTTCAAATGCTCCTAGAAAATAAGGTAGGAATAATAATTACAATTGAGCTATAGGGTTTGTTATATTTCGCAGCTTTTTATTTTTCGAGAACGAGATTTATTGGTAAATTTGAGAGATTTCAGAATAACAATATAGGTACTAACCTATTTTAAACTAGACGTTGAGATTTAATATTTTATTGTAGAAATATCTTACAAAGAATTTTCAAATAATTAGCGACATACCAGACATCCGTTTAAGTCTCTGTTAAAGAAAACACAAGACAATCATCAAGAAAAAATAAAGAAAACTTGATTCTCATAAAAAAAATCTGATGTGGCCAGCACATTACCTTCCGTTAGTTCTGTGTATTTTGTACAAATTTCATACAGGAAGTTCCTTGCAAAAGATTCTATTTCTTGTACATTAACTTCCGGCAGTTGTATGTATTTTATACAAATTCCATACAGAAAGTTTCTAGCAAAAGATCCTATATTTCCAGTAAAATTATAACACATACATACTATGTCAATTGCACTTGACACTGACATCTTTCAATTATATGTTTCTTAATATAGTAGCTGTTTCCATAGTTATAGCATAGCTGGCTAATTTATGAAATTTAATTTAATTTTTTAACTTTATATTCATTTAATATGAAGTATAAAATGCAGTGAAATCATAGAGAGTAAAATATTCTTTAATATTTATAATAATGTTAAACTGTTAGAATCTTCAAATGTGGGTACTTCCAGTTGACCAATTATAACCAAAATCTAATCTTCTTTTTATATGCATGTAACGAAGAGAAATACGAAAGAATTATAATTTTAGAATTTGTAGTAAGTATTAGATTTATCGCAGGGCAAGTTTTTGTCACACACACACACACACACACACACACACACACACACACACACACACACACACACACACACACACACACACACACACACACACACACACACACACACACACACACACACACACACATATATATATATATATGTAGGGAAATATATAGTTAACTTAGGATATCTGTTGTTATTATATTATTATTATGTTTTGATATTTGACATGTATAGAGTTGACATTTAATAAAGAATTCTAATTCTACATGGTGTCAGGTGGAAAAAATTGATATAATGGCAGAAAATAGAGTGGAAGAATTGGAACAATTGGTTCACAATTTACAAACACTTGTTGTAAATATGCAAGTGCAGGGTCAGATGGGGACTTCACTACAATCACAGACAGTTTCGGCACCAATTCCTGAGAGATTTTCTTTCGAAAGAGAAGATTGGAGAGGGTGGATAACGGGATATGAAAGATATAGGAAAGCTGTGAAGTTAGAGAAACATGAACAAAATATACAAATTAATAATCTTTTACTGCATATGGGTAGTAAAGTGAATAAAGTTTTGGTCACTTTGCAGAAAAAAGAAAATGATTTAAAGACATATGAGGAAACAGTAAAATTATTTGAAGACTATTATATAAAAAAATCCAATATAATATATCAAAGGGCAATATTCAACAGAAGAAATCAATTTGAAACAGAAACTGCTGAAGAATATATTGCATCAATAATAGAATTAGGGAAGAAATGTAATTACGTCGCATTAGAAGATGAATTAATAAGAGACAGATTAATAGTTGGCATAAAAGACACAAAATTATCGGAATCATTACAATTAAATAACAATCTCACATTACAAGTTACTATTGACAAAATTTTACAGTCAGAATTAATAAAAAGTCAAAATAAAGAAATAAGACAAGTTAATCAGAAAGAAATTGACAATATAAGAAACAATAAAAAGCCTTATGTAAATAACAAAAACCGTAATAATTGGAATAAAAGTCAAGAAATAGACAAAAATATGTGTACACGATGTGGAATCAAACCAAAACATGATTATCAAAATTGTAATGCCAGAAATGTAAAATGTTACCGATGTTCCTTAAAGGGTCATTATGGAAGAATGTGCAGAACAAGGGATGTAAATGAAATAGAAAAAGGAAATCAAGATCAAGAATCAGATTCTGGAAGAAGTGATATAGAATTGGGTGAGATCAAAAATATAAATAGTATTAATAAAGAAAATACACCATGGTACATAAAGTTTCAGATCGGACCATTCAGAATTAGATTTAAGGTGGATACTGGAGCTGATGAAAGTATTATCTCTTGGGGAGTGTATAAAAAATTAAGTCATTTATGTAATATTGAAAAAACAAGAGAAATTTTAGTAGGACCTGGACAAAATAAATTAGATGTACTAGGAAAAGTAAAGTTACCTGTAGAATGGAATAGTAAGAAAATATCAATGACAGCATACGTTTTGAAAACAAAAGAAAATTTATTAGGAAGACCAGATATAATAAAATTGGGAATACTTAAATTTAGCAACGATTATTTATCAGTAAATGAAGTTGAAAATGAAACATTAAAAAACAAAATATTAAGACAATATTCAGAATTATTCGAAGGTCTTGGTAAAATCAAAAATGAAGAATATAATATAAAGGTTAAGGAAGAAAGACCAGCAAGTATAACAACTCCTAGAAGAATACCCTTTGCATTAATGGAGCCAGCAAAGAAAGAAATTGAAGGCATGAAAAAGGAAGGAGTTATAGAAGAAATAATAGAGGCAACTGAATATTGCGCACCAATGGTTTTAGCTGTGAAAGGCGAAGGAGATAAAAAGAAAATAAGAATTTGTACAGATTTTACAGAATTAAACAAACAAGTAATTCGAGAAAGATTTCAGTTACCAAGTGTAGAAGAAACTTTAACAGATATGAGAGGAGCGAAGATATTCTCTAAATTAGATTTGAAACATGGATATTGGCAGCTACCTATAAGTTTGGAATCTAGAAAATATACTTGTTTTATTACGCCATTTGGAAGATTCGTTTATAAAAGATTACCTCAAGGATTATCATCATCGCCAGAAGTATACCAGCGAACCATGCAAAGAATATTGAAAAACATAGAAGGAGTTAAGGTACATATCGATGACATAGTCATTTATGGAAAGAATGAGGAAGAACATGAAGCAAGATTGATGAAAGTTTTAAATGTTTTAAAAGAAAATGGGGTAACTCTAAATAAACAGAAATGCGAATTTGGGTTTAGAAAATTAAAATTTTTAGGCCACATTATTGAAGAGAATGGTAATATAGTAGCTGATCCAGAAAGAATAAAAGCATTAATGGAATATCCTGAACCAAAAAATATTAAAGACGTACAAAGATTTTTGGGCATGTTTAATTATTTAACTAAATTCATTCCACACTCGTCAACATTATCACATGGTTTAAGAGAACTTTTAAAAAAGAATCAAGATTGGAATTGGAATGAACAACATCAGAAATGTTTTAATTCAATGAAGAAAACATTGACGAGTATCCCAGTATTAATTTCATATGATGTGAAAAAACAATTAAGAATTTCAGCAGATGCATCGTCTTTCGGTATTGGTGGATACTTAGAACAACTTCAAGAGGATGGAATTTGGAGACCAGTTCTTTATTGTTCAAAATCCCTCAGTAATACAGAAAGAATGTATGCTCAAATCGAAAAAGAAACTTTAGCGATCGTATGGGTATGTGAAAGATTAAGGCAATATTTAATTGGTAAAAAATTTCAAATTCGAACAGATCATTTGCCACTAATCAAAATCCTTCAGAATAAACCAATTGAAGAACTCAGCGCAAGGTTACAAAGGTTTCGCATGCGTATGTTATGTTTTGATTATGAAATTATACATGTACCAGGAAAAGAATTTTATGTAGCAGACGCATTAAGCAGAGCGCCAATGAATATTGGAATTAATGATGAGGATGTCCTGTATCACCAAATTAATGTAAGTGAAATATACAAATCAATTTATCAAGACAAAGATGACACTTTTCAAATCCTAAGACAATATATAAAATTTGGCTGGCCAGAAAAGCAAAAATGTTCGGAGATAGTTTATCCTTATTTTAAATATAAAGATTATATAAGTGAAATAGATGGAATAATTTGTTATAAAGACAAAATTATTATACCTCAGCATGACAGAAGAACTGTTTTGGAAAAAATACATACTGGTCATCAAGGCATTACAAAATCTAGAGTTAGAGCGAATGAATGTGTTTGGTGGCCTAATATAAATTTACATATCGAAGAAATGATAAAAAATTGTGAAACTTGTATAAAAAATTCGAGAATAAATGTTGAGCCATTGTTACCAAGTCCTATACCATCTCGACCATGGGAAATAGTTGCTACAGATATTTTTGAATTTGAAGGAGAGACATACTTATTAATTACTGATTACTATTCCAGCTATCCAGAAATATTTAAAATAAGTAGAAAAAGAAGTAGTGACATTATATTTAAAATGAAAGAAACATTTGCCCGACATGGAATACCGGAACAAATCAGATGTGACAATGGACCACAGTACAACTGCGCAGAATTTAAGAAATTTTGTAAAAGTTACGACATAACGTTGACAACTAGTAGTCCATTTCATTCACAATCAAATGGAAAAATCGAAAACAATGTAGCTGTAATGAAAAACTTATTAAAGAAGAATAGACAAAATTTTTATGCAGCCTTATTAATTTACAGAAATACACCTTTAAGAACAGGTGATTCCCCAGCCAAAAGGTTAATGGGAAGAAATTTAAGGGATATTTTACATATGTGTGTATGTGTGTATGTGTGTGTGTGTGTGTGTGTGTGTGTGTGTGTGTGTGTGTGTGTGTGTGTGTGTGTGTGTATGTGTGTATGTGTGTATGTGTGTATGTGTGTATGTGTGTATGTGTGTATGTGTGTATGTGTGTATGTGTGTATGTGTGTATGTGTGTATGTGTGTATGTGTGTGTGTGTGTGTGTGTGTGTGTGTGTGTGTGTATGTGTGTATGTGTGTATGCGTGTATGTGTGTATGTGTGTATGTGTGTATGTGTGTGTGTGTGGATGATGTGGATCCTCGACTCTAACTCAAATACTATCATTCACAAAATTTTAAACCTTGCAGTATTTCGAACTTTTTGTGCAATGGAAAGAGCCCATTAGATTTTGGTAAAAATCGGATAACCGGAAATGGCACTTTACTAGAAGCTCAAAATCGTTTTTCTTCGAAAAATACCTTTAAATGTTATTTTTTCGAGATTAATGTTATTATAAAAATTAAAGATTATTAAATTTTCTATATATTTGCATTAATATATATATTTCATGGATAAATTTATAAAATTATCTATAATTTAAATCCCAAAGCTTACGCTTTAAACAAATAAAACGCAGTTATTCAGATGTATGTAACTGACAGATAAATGTCACTATCAAAAAACTAATCATTTCAAAATAAGATTGGTAACGTTTTAAAAAGTAAATAGAACAATAGAAAAAGAATTCAATACAGTTTCCAGAATATGTAGATATGTATTTAGAATAATAAAAATTAACAAATTCACAAAAATGTTTAAGCTAACCCTCTTTTTCGGATTAGAGAATTCTACGGGTGAATTCTATTCTATCCCGGTATCTAAAATTTAATCTTCATTTTATTATAACTCCGGTAGCTCAATGGTTAGAGCAACGCCTCATGTCATGCCCTCGGGGCTCTGGGTTCGAATCCCACTAAGGCATGGATGTGTTGGAATGTAAACCGACTCTGTAATTGGGATTTAATCCTGTTGAGGAGTTTAAAAAAAAGGTAGTTACTTGGATTAGATTAGACTATATGTTAAGAAATAAACTGTCAAAATTAGAGAAAAATTCTTTACCCAAAAATAAGAATTAACTTAATCTTTTTGTGACTCGGGCTGTAAATGGCGGGAGGTATTGTGTTGGCCACACTAGATTTTTTTTATCGGAAATCGTATTTTATTTAAAATACCTCTACACAAGGTGAATAGGCATTATACTATGACAGTGAAATTAGCAGCCGATTCGCGATTCAAATAAGTGTGAACCAGCCTAACGTGAACAAATAGATGCACTACCAAAACCAAGCACGTTGTAATGAATTATATTACAAGCATAATCTACGCATTAATGTTATTTTGAGATACAATAACAATATGTAGATGGAACAAAAGTGTAAATTACAATAATATAATGTTAATACTATTAAAATTACGCCAGTGTTTACAACAACTTGACATTTATGTCTTGGTCGAAATGAGCGGTAAAATCAAAACAAAATTATTTAAATTGTTCTAATATTATATTATACTTCTTTTTAATAATATCCCTATATTGTTATTAACAAAATACAATAACAATATTATCCTCAGGACCCGTAGGACAATTTGTATGTATTAATTACCGAAAAAAATCTGTCACCCGTGAATTAAATAATTAATATAATTGTTATTAATGATAGTCTTAAATTCAAATTTTAGTAATATTATCCCTATATTGTTACTAACAAAATGCAATAACAATATTACACTCAGGACCCGTAGGACAATTTGTATGAATTAATTACCGAAAAATTTCTGTCACCCGTGAATTAAATAATTAATATAATTGTTATTAATGATAGTCTTAAATTCAAATTTTAGTAATATTATCCCTATATTGTTACTAACAAAATGCAATAACAATATTATACTCAGGACCCGTAGGACAATTTGTATGAATTAATTACCGAAAAATTTCTGTCACCCGTGAATTAAATAATTAATATAATTGTTATTAATGATAGTCTTAAATTCTAATTTTAGTAATATTATCCCTATATTGTTACTAACAAAATGCAATAACAATATTATCCTCAGGACCCGTAGGACAATTTGTATGAATTAATTACCGAAAAATTTCTGTCACCCGTGAATTAAATAATTAATATAATTGTTATTAATGATAGTCTTAAATTCAAATTTTAGTAATATTATCCCTATATTGTTACTAACAAAATGCAATAACAATATTATACTCAGGACCCGTAGGACAATTTGTATGAATTAATTACCGAAAAATTTCTGTCACCCGTGAATTAAATAATTAATATAATTGTTATTAATGATAGTCTTAAATTCAAATTTTAGTAATATTATCCCTATATTGTTACTAACAAAATGCAATAACAATATTATACTCAGGACCCGTAGGACAATTTGTATGAATTAATTACCGAAAAATTTCTGTCACCCGTGAATTAAATAATTAATATAATTGTTATTAATGATAGTCTTAAATTCAAATTTTAGTAATATTATCCCTATATTGTTACTAACAAAATGCAATAACAATATTATACTCAGGACCCGTAGGATAATTTGTATGAATTAATTACCGAAAAATTTCTGTCACCCGTGAATTAAATAATTAATATAATTGTTATTAATGATAGTCTTAAATTCTAATTTTAGTAATATTATCCCTATATTGTTACTAACAAAATGCAATAACAATATTATCGTCAGGACCCGTAGGACAATTTGTATGAATTAATTACCGAAATATTTCTATCACCCGTGAATTAAATAATTAATATAATTGTTATTAATGATAGTCTTAAATTCAAATTTTAGTAATATTATCCCTATATTGTTACTAACAAAATGCAATAACAATATTATACTCAGGACCCGTAGGACAATTTGTATGAATTAATTACCGAAAAATTTCTGTCACCCGTGAATTAAATAATTAATATAATTGTTATTAATGATAGTCTTAAATTCTAATTTTAGTAATATTATCCCTATATTGTTACTAACAAAATGCAATAACAATATTATCGTCAGGACCCGTAGGACAATTTGTATGAATTAATTACCGAAAAATTTCTGTCACCCGTGAATTAAATAATTAATATAATTGTTATTAATGATAGTCTTAAATTCAAATTTTAGTATTATTATCCCTATATTGTTACTAACAAAATGCAATAACAATATTATCGTCAGGACCCGTAGGACAATTTGTATGAATTAATTACCGAAAAATTTCTGTCACCCGTGAATTAAATAATTAATTTAATTGTTATTAATGATAGTCTTAAATTCAAATTTTAGGAATATTATCCCTATATTGTTACTAACAAAATGCAATAACAATATTATACTCAGGACCCGTAGGACAATTTGTATGAATTAATTACCGAAAAATTTCTGTCACCCGTGAATTAAATAATTAATATAATTGTTATTAATGATAGTCTTAAATTCTAATTTTAGTAATATTATCCCTATATTGTTACTAACAAAATGCAATAACAATATTATCGTCAGGACCCGTAGGACAATTTATATGAATTAATTACCGAAAAATTTCTGTCACCCGTGAATTAAATAATTAATATAATTGTTATTAATGATAGTCTTAAATTCTAATTTTAGTAATATTATCCCTATATTGTTACTAACAAAATGCAATAACAATATTATCGTCAGGACCCGTAGGACAATTTGTATGAATTAATTACCGAAATATTTCTATCACCCGTGAATTAAATAATTAATATAATTGTTATTAATGATAGTCTTAAATTCAAATTTTAGTAATATTATCCCTATATTGTTACTAACAAAATGCAATAACAATATTATACTCAGGACCCGTAGGACAATTTGTATGAATTAATTACCGAAAAATTTCTGTCACCCGTGAATTAAATAATTAATATAATTGTTATTAATGATAGTCTTAAATTCTAATTTTAGTAATATTATCCCTATATTGTTACTAACAAAATGCAATAACAATATTATCGTCAGGACCCGTAGGACAATTTGTATGAATTAATTACCGAAAAATTTCTGTCACCCGTGAATTAAATAATTAATATAATTGTTATTAATGATAGTCTTAAATTCAAATTTTAGTATTATTATCCCTATATTGTTACTAACAAAATGCAATAACAATATTATCGTCAGGACCCGTAGGACAATTTGTATGAATTAATTACCGAAAAATTTCTGTCACCCGTGAATTAAATAATTAATTTAATTGTTATTAATGATAGTCTTAAATTCAAATTTTAGTAATATTATCCCTATATTGTTACTAACAAAATGCAATAACAATATTATACTCAGGACCCGTAGGACAATTTGTATGAATTAATTACCGAAAAATTTCTGTCACCCGTGAATTAAATAATTAATATAATTGTTATTAATGATAGTCTTAAATTCTAATTTTAGTAATATTATCCCTATATTGTTACTAACAAAATGCAATAACAATATTATCGTCAGGACCCGTAGGACAATTTATATGAATTAATTACCGAAAAATTTCTGTCACCCGTGAATTAAATAATTAATATAATTGTTATTAATGATAGTCTTAAATTCTAATTTTAGTAATATTATCCCTATATTGTTACTAACAAAATGCAATAACAATATTATCGTCAGGACCCGTAGGACAATTTGTATGAATTAATTACCGAAAAATTTCTGTCACCCGTGAATTAAATAATTAATATAATTGTTATTAATGATAGTCTTAAATTCAAATTTTAGTAATATTATCCCTATATTGTTACTAACAAAATGCAATAACAATATTATACTCAGGACCCGTAGGACAATTTGTATGAATTAATTACCGAAAAATTTCTGCCACCCGTGAATTAAATAATTAATATAATTGTTATTAATGATAGTCTTAAATTCTGAGTCCTGAGTATAATATTGTTATTGCATTTTGTTAGTAACAATATAGGGATAATATTACTAAAATTTGAATTTAAGACTATCATTAATAACAATTATATTAATTATTTAATTCACGGGTGACAGAAATTTTTCGGTAATTAATTCATACAAATTGTCCTACGGGTCCTGAGTATAATATTGTTATTGCATTTTGTTAGTAACAATATAGGGATAATATTACTAAAATTTGAATTTAAGACTATCATTAATAACAATTATATTAATTATTTAATTCACGAGCGTCAGAATTTTTTCGATAATTAATTCATACAAATTGTCCTACGGGTCCTGAGGATAATATTGTTATTGCATTTTGTTAGTAACAATATAGGGATAATATTACTAAAATTAGAATTTAAGACTATCATTAATAACAATTATATTAATTATTTAATTCACGGGTGACAGAAATTTTTCGGTAATTAATTCATACAAATTGTCCTACGGGTCCTGAGTGTAATATTGTTATTGCATTTTGTTAGTAACAATATAGGGATAATATTACTAAAATTTGAATTTAAGACTATCATTAATAACAATTATATTAATTATTTAATTCACGGGTGACAGATTTTTTTCGGTAATTAATACATACAAATTGTCCTACGGGTCCTGAGGATAATATTGTTATTGTATTTTGTTAATAACAATATAGGGATATTATTAAAAAGAAGTATAATATAATATTAGAACAATTTAAATAATTTTGTTTTGATTTTACCGCTCATTTCGACCAAGACATAAATGTCAAGTTGTTGTAAACACTGGCGTAATTTTAATAGTATTAACATTATATTGTTGTAATTTACACTTTTGTTCCATCTACATATTGTTATTGTATCTCTAAATAACATTAATGCGTAGATTATGCATTTAATATAATTCATTACAACATGCTTGGTTTTGGTAGTGCATCTATTTGTTCAGCGTCAGGCTGGTTCACACTTATTTGAATCGCGAATCGGCTGCTGCGAATCGGCTGCTAATTTCACCGTCATCATTATACTTTGGTTTTATATATTGAAGAGCTGCTCTATTTAAAGATAAAGACTATACAACAAACAATCAATGCACTATAGTACTATTTTATCTCCAAACATCTATTCTGTTTGAGTACAGGTTATAGATTGAAGTTCGATAAGTGTTTTTCTTTTAATAACACTTTATTGTTCCTCTGTCAGCTTGGATAATGATAGAATCTACTATAGCTGACTATCTAATAACAGGAAGCATATAAACCTATGGGTTTTCTGAACTAATGGCATGTACAGTGGAACACTCAATTATTGATTCGAGAGATAAGATTCAGATAAGGTTCAGAAGAAATGACATGAATTGTTACCAATGTTTGTTTTTCTATCACAGATCACAAAGGCTGAATCAAATTAATGTTACATTTCTTTTTACAACATATTTAGTATGTCTCTGAAAGTATTACATTGCTAGCTAGCAAACAGATAAGGATATGAATGATTATGGTTGTAGTTCTTTTTGAAAGTACCGTATAAAGCTTCATAATTATTGGCTAGTGTTTTTTAAACCATTTATGTAAGGTTCGTTTTTAGTAATAATAATTCAATTGAATAATTGTACTACTTAAGTAAAGAGTCTGGCAGAGGAAACGCGTGGCTATATTTTCATTGTTTTGCGTAATATTCGTATAAAAATATTCGACTTAAATTAGAGATAATCCTTTGGTAATCACATGCTGGACTCTACCTATAAGTCAATTTACTGTACCCATAGCAAAGTATAACTTTATATATTTTTATTAATTTCAAATATATTTTTCTTATGCCCGGTTTTATAAACATCGAATAAACTACTGAGTTATTACTTTGAAAGTAAATTTAATCGACGAGTAAATAAAAATGTCTGTTTTATAAAACAAGTTACAGATTAAAATAACTACTTGCACAGTAAATATTTTATTCTAGTGATTTACCGACAGAGACATGACATCTGTCATTATTTTGTGATTTTTGCATATAAATATTTTAATATTTTCTATAATTATATACATTTAATATTGTTTTTCACTATATTAAGAATCTATAGGCCAGAGTGGTAATAAAATTATATTTTTTATGAATTTGCAACTACAATTTTAAATGGGGACAAGGAAAAGAGCCTCCATGAAGCGTGTGTGAATACCGTAGCACACTCAGGCTATGGTTTCTTATACCGGCTAATCTTTCCACTACTGGAGCATAAGAGAAATTAATAAAACCAGGATATAACATTACTAGACGGTATCCCTTAACCACTCCTGACGATAATGTTAATCTCCAACTGAAGAGGATCTATTCCAAGCAATGTTTCGCAGAATGTTTTAATAATATTGTATTCTGTATGTTCCTGACATGAAATAAATCCAAAAGTCAAAACAGAAAATAAAGTGTGTCATAAAATGCCAGGTGTCAACTAACATGGAAAAAAGAGAGAACGGGGAAAAAATTACACAGAAATAGACAAAGCAAATATATTGGATATAAATAAATAAATGTAATAATAATGCAAGAGATGAAATTTATAATTAATTTAATATAATGAATGTTGATGTATCAAATTTATTCTACAGAATAAAATTTACTTCCTCGAAAATCGGTGGAGTAATTTATTCTGTAGATTTACTTAGCTAGTATTTTTATTCTTGCTTTATAAAACGAAAATCTCTGGAATAAACTATTTTACTTTAAGAGTAAATTTTACTTTACTAGTAATTTACTTATCCATCTTTTATAAAACTGGGCATTATAAATATAAAAGTAATTTACACAAATGTCTTATAAAAAATAATGCGCATGTGCAAAATTTGTGATTAATAGTATGTTCCATAACGCAACCGATTCGACCAGATTTACGGTTTTGTGTTCCGTAAGTCCTGAAATTATTTACCGGTTTCTATTTGGAACGCGATTCCTGAAAAAAGTTGGTAAAATATCGGAGCACGGCAACCATGAAATAATCCTGGTTTCTCTAGTATTTTTATTCCCACTTCCGCTACTTTCAAACATCATAACAAAATTAAACGATATCCGTCAATGTCCAATTTTTAAACCACATTTTTAGTGGTATTACTAATAATTATTATAGATGTAAGTATGAAAACATTATTTATATTTGATATATTGCTGATTGTGTTATTTTTATTGACATTATTCAACGTTATCATTCATTTGGTTAATTTTTATTTTTGTTAGGTTGTATCAATTTTAAATGTCAGATGAAAATATTCAGGAAGCATGGTGGTGCGATTAGGTAATAATAATTTATTCATATAAATTTTTCGCAAGAAGAACTATCAATACCTAATCGCACTAATAATAATAATAAGCAGTTTTATTTATTGGCCAATGCAAACTACTGTCCATTATTGCAATTGTTTCTTAATAAAATCACAATTTCCATAGTATACTAGATTTAATTTAAATAAATTTATACAAAAATTTTAGGCATAGGATACCCTTAATAACATATAAAGACAACATAAAAAGAAAGTCAACTAAATAATAAAATATAGGTGTTCCATTTGAAAATGACGAGTTATAGTCATTTGAAATTGAGTAAATTTGATTGGCTTTATTGAACACCCTGTATAATTATATTTTTTTAAATTATATGAGAATATAGAGTATAGTTATAGTTATACAGAAAATTTTTTTGTTAATTTTTACTATTAAAATAACTTTTTAATACGCCTTTATAAAGCAATGCGTGTATTAGGTCATTTTTACAGAAAAAACGGAATAACTTGACGTCAAGGAAAATAAAAAAAAATGTATGTGCGTATAGGTGAATAAAATACAATTCAAAATATATGAAAATATATAGGGTGTTCCATTTAAAAAAAGAGAAACATTTCTCGCTGAGTCGTAATGCAACAGCCTGTATATGTGAAAATAATTTTATGTTATACACCTTGAGTATGTATATTTATTTTCTCAAGTCATCGACCGGAGATTTTATAGTTTTTTTATAATTTTATAAAAAGAAGTTAGCACGTGTAGTTGTTTTTCTAACATGCAACTTGTACACAAAACCTATTTGGTTTCAGTGTTATAATTAGTTATAATTATCAGTTATAACGCATATAATTAGTTGATAGTAAAATTAATATTACTCCTAACTTACAAATTAAATAAAAATAAAAACTAAATACGAATTTACAGAACAATGTTTCATCTTCAGTTAGAGAAAAAAAATCAAAGTAGGTAGCTGACAACTGGTGAGAGATTTGTGAACGTAGCAAATGGGGAAAACTTTACTTTTTACCTCCCGCTACCTTTGGTAAGGGAGGTATAGGGATCGTGCTAAAAATCGCATATCGAGATTTTGGTAATGACCACGTTTTAAGGTCCCTAGAATCCAATTTTAATATATTCAAGATGATGTCTGTGTGTGTATGTATGAGTGGATCCTCCACTCTAACTCAAATACTGTCATTTAGAAAATATTGAAACCTTGTACCTATTTCAAACTTTTTCTGTAATGGAAAGAACCCATTAGATTTTGGTGAAAATCGGATAATCGGAAATGGCACTTTACTAGAAGCTCAAAATAGTTTTTCTTCGAAAAATACCTTTAAGTGTTATTTTTTCGAGATTATTATAAAAATTAAAGCTTATTAAATTTTCTATAGATTTGCATTAATACTTTTTCTATATATTTTATGGATAAATTTATAAAATTATCTATAATTTAAATCCCAGAGCCTACGCTTTAAAGAAACAAAACGCAGTTATTCAGATGTATGTAACTGACAGATAAATGTCACTATCAAAGAACTAATCATTTCAAAATACTATTAGTAACGTTTTAAAAAGAAAAATGTAAATAGAACACTAGAAAAGGAATTCAATACAGTTTCCAGAATAAGTAAATATGTAGGTATGTATTTAGTTAATAAAAATTAACGATTTACAAAAATCTTTAAACTAATCCTCATTTTTGGATTACTGAATTCTATTCTATCCCGGTATTTAAAATTTAAACTTCATTTTATTATAGTTCCGGTGGCTCAATGGTTAGAGCAACGCCTCATGTCATGATTACCCTCGGGGCTCTGGGTTCGAATCACACTAAGGCATGGATGTGTGTGAATATGAACCCACCCTGTAATTGGGATTTAATCCTGTTGAGGGGTTTAAAAAAAAGGTAGTTACTTGGATTAGATTAGACTATATTTTAAGAAATAAACTGTCAAAATTATAATTATATATATATATATATATATATATATATATATATATATATATATATATATATATAGTAAAATTCACTAATCTAAAAATAAAGATTAACTTAATCTTTTTTGATACTCGGGCTGTAAATGGCGGGAGGTATTGTGTTGGCCACACCAGATTTTTATCTATGTTGGTGTGGTGAAATAAATGTTTATTTTGAATATAAATTATATTTTATATTAAATCGTTTCCATGTTTAAATTTTTCTACACTTTTATACACAATTTATAATCTGTTGATATCAGACTTGCATTAACATTTTCCCATGTCCATGTAATAAATGATATTATATTCGTAGAGTGTTCTTCTCTTTAACCACTCAGACGTTTACATCAGCCGCCTACTCAATGACACTCTGGGCTCGGCTGGGAAATCGCAGCTCTAAATGCTATATATTGGATAATAAATCAGACATTACATGCAATCATGTAACGATAGAAGTTTTAGATATAAGATAACTGGAATGGATGGAAGTAACAGGTGAAATGGAAAATAACTTGTTGGACATGCATTTTTTCGCTTTGGCAATTAATTTATATGTTTATTTATGTATAATTAATTATTATCGATTATAATTATTTCATATATTCAGGTGTCCAAAATAACTTGTCCAAGATGGGGATCTCGATAAATGTAAGAGATACAATGTGGCTTAATTAGAAAAAGGTTGAACCGTTAGAAAACCATATACTCGCAAAATGATGTTACTTGAGAAAAAATCGGATGTGGCCAGCAGTGCCAGCACTTTACCTTCCGTCAGAAGAAAGAAATTAAATATCATATATTAGCCAGCTATGCTATAACTCTGGAAACAGCTACTATATTAAGAAAATTCTGATCGAAAGGTGTTACTGTCAAGTGAAGTTGACATTATGTATGTGTTATAATTTTACTGGAAATATAGGATCTTTTGCTAGAAACTTTCCTTATGGAATTTGTATAAAATACATACAACTGCCTTAAGGTAATGAACAAGAAATATAATCTTTTGTGAGGAACTTTCTGTATGACATTTATACAAAATACATAGAACTGACGAAAGGTAATATGCTGGCCACATCAGATTTTTTAACTCTATATCCATTTAATATGAAGTATAAAATGCAGTCAAATTGTATAGAGAATACAATGTTCTTTAATATTTATTATAACATTAAATGTGAAAAATGATATTTAATATCATTTTTTCAAGAAAAACTGTTAAAATCTGCAAATGAGGGTACTTCCGGTTGACCAATTATAACCAAAATCTGATCAGTTCTTCATAGGGATTTAACGAAGAGGAATACGAAAGAATTATAATATTCGGAATTGTAGTATTAGAATTATCGCATTAGAAAATTTTTATCACACACCGACACACACACACACACACTCACACACACACCGAATTTTTTGGCCAAAGACAATACCTTCCCTACCTAAAGGTGACGGAAGGTAAAAATGAATCATTACAGGAAACTAATTATGAAAGAAAAATCTGAGCATCGATGTTCAAAAGAGTATAATAAAGTGCCTTAAGATATGAAAACCAAAATCTAGTATTATCCATTTTCTAGACAACCGTTTACATTTATCTTTTTATCTTCCATCACCTTTAGGTAAGGAAGATATTAGGTCGAATTCAGCACAGAAGCTTATCTAAAAATAACATAACAAAGAGAGACATATGCATCAATGCATTAATAAGAAAAAGATGCAAGTTGTTTCCATATAGTTACTAGAGACGATCACTACACTAGTGAAGAATGCTGAATTCGGCCCATTGTCATTGGTCAAAAAATTCGGTCATGAGTTTTTAGTTAATAAACCCAATTTAGGGTCCCTGGAATACGATTTCACTATTTTTACGACGCTGTCTGTATGTATGTATGTGACGTTTTTTTCTCCGTCGATAACTCCAGCACTACAATTCCAAAACTTATAATTCTTTCATATTCCTGTTCATTACATCCATATGAAGAGCTGATTAGATTTTGTTTTTTTTTTAACTCAATATCCATTGAATATGAAGTATAAAATGTAACCAAATCGTATAAAGAATAATATATCTTTTAATATTTATAATAACATTAAATGTGAAAAAAGGATAGTTTACTGCGTTCTTTCAAGAAAAACTGTTAAAATCTTCAAATGAAGGTACTTCCGGTTGACCAATTATAACCAAAATCTAATCAGCTCTTCATATGGATATAACGAAGAGGAATATGAAAGAATTATAATTTTTAGAATTGTAGTGTTGGAGTTATCGACGAAAAAAATTCGTCACACACACACACGCACACACACACACACACACACACACACACACACACACACACACACACACACACAGACATAAAGACATCATCGCAAAAATAGTAAAATCGTATTCTAGGGACTCTAAAACGTGCTTATTCATTAAAAACTCACCATCGAATTTTTTGACCGAAAACAATACCTTCCTTACATAAAGGTATGACGGAAGGTAAAAATTCTGATAGACAGATGTCAATATCAAGTGCGATTGATATAGTATGTTTGTATTATAATTTTACTGCAAATATGGAATAAATTCTAAGTGTATGGAATTTTTATAAAATACATAGAACTAACGGAAGGTAATGTGCTGGCCACATCAGATTTTTCTAATTTCGTTTGGATTTAATCATTTTGCAATTATACACACAAAATGCTATTTTTATCATGACATTATCTACATTTACCTATTTGAAATTTGGCTGCCGAAAATATTCTAATTATCAGCTGAAAATCTTAAGAATGTTAGCTATTCAAATAATGAATATTTATAATTTTTCTTGATGATTATCTCTATACCAGTCATTATTGTTGAAGTTAGAAAATATAACTATTATCTGACTTCAAGTAATTAACTTATTTATACCTGGAACAGAGAAGAGTTTTTCTTTTTATATCTATAAATTAAAACAAAACTAAATACCTAGTTAACATAATGGAGAGTATTTATGAAGTTGTTAGCGGTATATGAAATGTCTCTATTACTTAGCGCTATTGTTATTTATTGTTCGATTGTTATCTGTGCTTCAAGCTAAGTTCATATTAAATTAAGTAATTAGTTTAAACAATGGCATTGTTAACATTTAATATATTTCAGAGGTATATTTGAAAGCATAAACAATTGTAGTTGGGGAGACCGGTGTCAATTGTAACAGGTGTCAAATTTTACAAGGGTAGGTAACAGGGCCATCTTTTCGAAGTAGATTAAAACGCGCTTGCAGAGTGAAGCAGAAAGAGTCATAGCTCTTTGGTATTTAGTATAAGTACATACGTGCAAATACGGCGTCTGTTTCTGACGAATGTCTGTAAATCGACAAAAAAGTAAATACAGGGAGTGACACACATTGTTTCTAAAACACTATACGTGCTCTGCTCGGAAATATTTTCAGTTAAGGATCAGTTTGTGTTATATTATTATCTGCTTTTATTTTTCATTAAAAAACATTTCGAATTATTACCTAATAAAAACAAAAAAGCAAATAATATCTTCAAAAGTTAAGCGGTGTCAGTTGTAACACATGCCACGGTGTCGATTGTAACGTGTTTAATAATTAAGTACAGTATTGATCATGATAATAATTACAAGAAAAAATCACTGCTATCGGAAACATAAAAGAAGAAGAACAAAAAAACGAAAAATAGTTCCGAAAGTAATAGTCGCAGATTACTCTTCAGATGGCTCCGATGAAGAAACTCTCTGATATGTTTTGGCCCATATTTTTTGAGTACAGGAGATTGGTTGCAGTGGCGAAAATGTAAAATCTGGATACCGGGCAAGTTAAATTATACGATTAAAGACCTATTTTATGTTTACCTAAACTGCAATTTCGTTAGCGACTAAAGGCATTGGGCAAAATGGTCCATATCACCAACAGAATATATATTTTGTTTGCTTTTAGTTGAGTCATCTGAATTTTGTATTTTCTGAAGTAATAAATGAATGTTTA
Organism: Harpalus rubripes; assembly: GCA_963082715.1. Lineage (NCBI taxonomy): Eukaryota > Metazoa > Arthropoda > Insecta > Coleoptera > Carabidae > Harpalus > Harpalus rubripes. Next base: position 18,692,411 of record OY720461.1, read on the forward strand.
TTTTTCAATAATTTCTTCTTTTATCACTGTTAAAATTTGTTACAATTAACAATGGCCCTGTTACTATTGACACCAGTTAGGTGTCAATTGTAACATTTGTAATGCCTGACTAAAAATCCTTATACTTTTATATTTGTCACATTTTCAAAAAATTAAAATTCAAAATATTATTCACTAAGGTGGGTAAGTTCTTATATAGGTAATTTCAAAATATCAAAATGTAACGTTAACTCGTGAAAAATAAAAATTTAAATTTTGTAACAATTGACACCGCGGTCTCCCCTACCTACTAGAATATTTTGATAACCCCCCCCCCCCCTTCTATGCTTGCATACAATATCTACTGCACAAATCATGTTGCATATTATTTATGCCATGATTATGGGACACGTTAAAGGTGCTGTGTTATAAAAAATTCATGAAATATTTGAAGCCGGGTCGTGGATATTTATTACTATGTATGTTTGTACATAACTTTTCACTTAGAAACACTACTCACGGCTACTTACAGTATGAGTTGTAGTGGTAGGAAATGTATTTATTGTTTACTATTTTACATAATGTTGCACAAATGCTAAAACTTATGTACGAAATGGTAAACATTTTTTTTTCTGAAAGTAATATTATGCGCTAAACATAAAACCAATGTTGATTTTAAGAAAAACTATACAGTTTAATATTTTTATGAGTACGAGGATTTTTCGCCTTTTCTCTCTATTCTTCCGCAATATTCGTTCCATCTTCCCTTTGGTCTTCCTCTGTTTCTTCTATCTTTTACTACTAAGCTATTTATTCTACCTCCAGTACAGGGTGTAATCATACTTCGGGAAAATAATGAAAGGGCATATAGTATTGACCAAAATGAGTAAAAAAGGTTTAATCACCATGGGTCCGATCTCCGATCTTCAACTGTTTCCGAGAAAAAGACCATTTACCATTAGAAACGAAGAAAGTCGACAAAGATAAGCATTGAATAAAATTTTGCCTATTTCAGTAAATAGACTACAAAAAACAATAAAATTTTATATGAAACATTTTTCTCAATTTCTAATAGCAACGAAGTTATTTGAAAATCAAATATTGGCCAAGGTTGCCACAACATTTAACTTAGTATGGTATGACTAGCGAATGAAAGTTGACGTTTAAATTATATTATAGATGTGGTTTCCTTTGAAACCCTAGAGAAAAAAATGAATTACTGTGTCTGGCTGAAAATAGATGGCCGACTAGGGTAACTGCATATCAAAACAGGGGTGCGTTTAAAATATTTTAAACATTTTTCGTTTATGTTGATTATAACAAAATATTTTGATCTTTAAACTATTTAGTTTGATTATTCTATGAAATAGGATTATTTTTAATTTCCTCTAACAGTAATTCCGACTCGAGGGTTGCTTACATCTGAGACGAACGAACTAGAATTTGTGGTATTAAAGTTTTTAAATACATCCCTGAATCCTGTTGCTAAGGTCATTTTAAATGCCTCCTGGTATTGAGTACAATTTTATTCTGTGACGGAATACATAAGGATTAGTTTCCTTTAAAATCAAATATAGGGAAATCTATTAAATAATCTAAACGTCAACTTTCATTCGCAAATCACACTATACAATTATGTAATTTTTTAAAAAAGAAAACAAAAGCACATCTTAGTTGACCTCTGAAAGGTAAACAAAAAGTTTTATTTAATCGAAGTCGTAACTTTTATACTTTTCGAGATAGCAGAGGTAAACCCTGTCTGTAAAAACTATTGAAGATTGGACCTATATTGATTAACCCTTTTTTCTCATTTTGGTCAGAACCACGGTGTAGTATCTATAGGTGAGAGCACGAGATGCGTTGACATGGCTAAGTAACTGGGAAACAAAATGGTGCTAATGCGACCCGTTACCATTTGACAGAAAATGTTTTGCTACAAGATGCACAACAGGATATGGATCAAATAAAGAGAAATACAGTCTTTTTAAGGTGCCAAAATGTGCAATTTAGAGGCAGCCAGCTACACTATAATCACAGAAACAGGTGCTAAGATAAATTTCTGATTGAAAGGTGTCAATGTCAAGTGCATTTATTTTATTTTATAATTTTACTGGAAATATAGAAACGTTTCTGTATGGAATTTGTACAAAATACATACAAAGAACTGACAAAAGATAAAAGGTAATGATTCAAAATATAGAATATTATGGGTTATATATAAATAATTTAATATTTTAAATATTTTGTGTAAAAACCGGGTTGCAACAAAACCTGACATCTAGCGGCACACTGTATGAACTAGCCCAGTTAGTTAGCCATTCTTCGTAATGCATTGGAATACGTCGTGCACTCACCTATAGGTACTACACCGTGGTCAGAACTATATGCCGTTTCATTTTTTTCCCGAAGTATGATTACACTCTCTATATACATACTATACTCCAACTAGTTTAAGATTGCAGTGGTGCGAAGATTGGAGAAAATTGATCTTGTTTTCTGGTTGGATAATACCCCGATATTATCCAATCAAACAACAAATTCAAACTGGTCCTATTTTCACACCACTGTAGCCTTAAACTAGATACAGTATACATCTCCACCCTTGATAACGAAATTCAATTATTATATGTTTGTTTAATTATTAGAGACGTGTCTGTCAAAAAAATTTGTTGTTATCTTCTTTCTAATGATATTTATAGTAGAAAATCCGTTCAAAGAAATTAAATTTTTGACAGCTGAAGAGCGTCAGCCAATGGAAATTTATACCATTGAACAATTCTCGTAGTTGTAGAAATATTTCTACCACACCCACGTTGCTGTACTCTATATTTCTACCTGAAACAATTTTATAGGCAATATGTGGACATTTGTTCCCATTAAAGAGCTACAAATCACTGCTATACAATGTTGTGTTGAGTACAATCAACACTACGTGTTATAACTCTACCGCACGCTATCATAAATACGCACAAATGCTGTTATACACACTCTGTGCCCTACCATGGATATTTCTACATTAAAAGTGTAATTTTTAAGGTCCCTAATCTTCGTTGATTTAGTGATGTTTTACATCTGGCTAATATATTTTTCCAAATCTGTATCTTGATGCTAAACAAGTGAATTTGAGTTATGTATGTTTTACTATTTATTCTACATTTAAAAACATCTTAAATTATTTAAAGACGTCAAAAATTTAATTTCATATATCCTTAATTATTAAAAGACATCAAAAATTGAATTATGGACATCTTTAAATACTTAAGGACATCTAAAATTAATTTCAGACATCTTCAAATAATTTAGGATGTCAAAAATTGAATATCAGATATCCAGAATTGAATAAAGGATATCAAAAATACATTTATAGATATCAAAAATTAAATTTTAGACATCTTAAAATGGTACTGAATTTTTGGCATCGAAAAGTAAATTTAACATGTCCAGAATTCAATTTGGGATATCTGTATTTGAATTTTCGATATCCTTAATTCCATTTTTGATATCCTTAATTCAATTGTTGATATCCTTAATTAAATTCTTGATATCAAGAATTTGGATTTTTGACATAAGTTAATTTTGGATACAAAGAATTGAATTATGGATCACATCTCCATAAATAACATATCCAGAATTCTAATTTTTGATGTTTTAAATTAATTTTGCATATCAAGAATTCAATTCTTGATATCAAGAATTAATTGAAGATGTCAAAAATTCGAATATTTGACGTCCTAAATTAATTTTCAATATCAAGAATTGAATTATGAATACCACATCTCCATAAATAACATGTCCAGAATTCGAATTTTTGATGTCTTAAATTAATTTTGGATATCAAGAATTAATTTAAGATATCAAAAATTTGAATTCTGGACATGCTATTTACGGTGATGTGATATCTATAATTTATTTTCTCTAACACTACTATGGAAGCCATACATTCTGTACCTGAAAACTGTTACAGAATGAGGATATTCTGTCATACTATTACGGAATAATATTCCGTAATAGGTAGTCACAGACCACTAGTTTTTCAATTCACCCATTTAAAATACATGGGAAAACGCAATTGTTCTTAAAATCAAGTCGGCTTTGCTTGGCGTTTTGTTTCTTTGATTTTGTCACATCAATTGCCTTAACTGTCAAATTATAAAAGAAATGATTACAAAATCTAGTTATACGCCTTGTTTTACGCGTTTTGAAGCTTTTACATGGTAAGTTAAATATAAAATTATTGCTTTTATAACATATCAATAATATTTCATTATTTTTTGCAAAAATGTCAAGTGATGAGCAAAATATATTTTTTAAATAGTGTTAGAGAATGTATAGTCTAAAACTCGTATGGAATAGAATTTCCGCCACTCGCGAAACCGTAGACCTCGCCTACGGCTCGGCCTACAAACTTTTCGCTCGCGCGGGAATTATCTATTCCATACTAGTTATAGAATATACTATTAAGACATCCTTATTTCAATTTTTGATATCTTTAATTCAATTTTTAATATCCTTAATTTATTTCTTGATATCTTTAAATCAATTCTTGACATCTAAAAATGAATTTTTGATATCTATAAATATTTGAATTTAAGACGCCTTAAAAACTATTTTGGATATCAAAAAAATATTATGACATGTAAAAATTAATTAAAGACGTCTTTATTTTATTTAATGACGTTTTTAAATAATTTAAGATATCTTTAAATGTAGAATAAAAATTAAAACGGCATTCCATAGTTATGTATCTAAACCTTACACCAATGAATTCTAGGACAAAATCTAAAAACATTATCAAAATAATTCCATAAATGTTTGAAAAATTATTACATGTAGATACAATTTATTCACAAAAATTTAAAACATTAATTTACTGTTTTCCAGAAATTAGCAAAACAAAAATTGGCCCTTTTAGTACCTAGATATACAGAAATATAACAATAACCTAACCTATCGCACAAAAGTCATCTATTCTACTGAATATCTCTAACTGCTAAGAATTTATAGAACCTATAAATTCTTAGCAGTTAGAGATTTCCGCACCTGTGCCTGTGCTTGTAGCAGCAAACCGCTATGTTTCCTCTCAGTTATCTGGTCCATGTTTCGGCCTTTCACCCACAACTACATACGTGTATAGCAGCCAAACATTCATTCTACAGTTTCTACATCATATACGTGATTCTTATCAGAGATTAATGAAAAATGAACAAAAATAAGATAGATACATAATCATCATATTTACATTTTCTTTTTTTAAAGAATCATAATAATGTGAATTTAATTTGCTAATTACAATAATTAGCATACCTATACATAATAAATATGTGATGTTTTGTTTTCTATGTGTATTGAATATATTATGCATAAAAAGTTGTTTTGCTTAACTGTTTTGCAAATATATGCAGCGTGTCTGTCATATTTGTATTATGAATATAATTGAAGGTGACAGTTATACATTTGCCACTTATCTTTTATTAGATACTAGACTGTCTGTTCTTCAGCACGTGTTACTCTTCTTACAAAAAATATTCTAACGGATTAGTTTAAGATATTTATCTAAAATCTAGACACATTCAAATTAGGACACACAACATATTTAGTGAAAATTTAATACGACCAACATGCAATATTTGATTTAGAACTTTTTATTTGAACAAATAAATATGTTTGTTAAAATTAAACAATCTGTTTGTTAAAGTTAAGTGCATACAGTCTGTCCTAGGGTACCTTTATAACCAGGGTATGGCCATGGGCCAAGATCGCCGCCATTGTCGGTAATTCATTTCCCTATTTATTTGTAATAAATGTGATATTATATATTATTATTATAAAAGAATATTAAATTATCTCACTGTGAATTTAGAAAGGTAATAAAAATTAATTAATTTCAGAGATACACAATTATTATTAAAACATACATTTAGAGGTTATGTAGAATATATGACATGGGTTGTTATTATCACATTTAATTTAATATCTGTAGTTCTTATTTACATAATAATTGTATATTCTAAACTTACCTTTTAAAATTTTAAATGATTGTGCTTAATATTGGTAATTTATAGTTGTTTTCAATATGTCAGTAATCGCGGTGGGTATCTTAACAAACAACATAAGTAAATAAAATAAAATATATTACTTACACTTTAAATACATATTAAAATGATAATTAAATGCGTTTTTCATTAAAATAAAACAAATACCCACGAAAATACATAATAATTTGAGCAAAAACAACACATATAAAAGATGTCCCGGTAATGGCGGACGAAACGTGAGCCACGCCATGGCCATACCCTGGTTATAAAGGTACCCTAGTCTGTCCCATTTAGAGCTGCCACCATTGGGATCTCGAGAACTATAAGAGATACAATCGGGCCTATTCTGTATCTCAGTGGTTAATATTTAACCACTGGTTAAATTTTTTAACCAATGAAGTAGGTTGACATATAACAAAAAAAGAGATTTTTAGTTGTCAAATCAATAACTATTGGATAAAAATTTTAACCAGTGGTTAAAAATTAACTAGTGAGTTACAGAATAGGCCTGTTTGTCAGTTAAATGGAAATTTTTCTGCACTTATAGGGGGCCATCTCAGATGAGCTTTTGTTTTTCCAAAATTTTCATAGGACACTAGATAATGGCGGAAAACTGAATTTGGTCAATGTTTTTATTTTGAAATTACTTCTATACTATCAGTAACTGAAAAAAATGTTTCAAATAAAAAAGTTAGTAACTTATCCCATACCTACCAGGGTTCATGATTTAATTTTAATACTATATTTTTAAGTTAACGTAAGTAGGTATACCAGGGCCCTGTTTCATAAAAATTACTAGTCGACAAGTTACAAGTTACAAGTGACAAGTTCTAGTAATTTCTGTTTCAAGAACAATTTTTGGCTACTTGTCAGTTTTCCAATATTACTAGTGTATTTTTACAAGTTGACAAGTTTGAAACCATGGTTTCATAGTAAATGTAATATGCAGCCACCTTTGCCTTAAATATATATTTTAATTACATTAAAAAGTATGCGTTTTAAAATAATTCAATTTAATTTTATCCATATTTTGTCATTCAATCAAGGCATTCAATCCTTTCAATCAATGCAAGTACATCAGGTGAAATTATAATGATTTGTAATTATATTTAATATGGCAAAAATGCTATTAAATTGGCGTTTCTTCGAGAAATTAAAGAACATAAAGATATTCTTTTTGGCTTTTTTTCCACAAATTTAACAAAAAGTATGAAATGCGAAAAGAAGAAATTAATCTATGAATTTGCTGTTTCGTACGCATTAATAAAAAGGACTGGCAATATTGCCGGGATACATTATGATCACTGATAAATGCTTAAATTGTTATAGTTTCACTTTTCAGTATAATAAACCATTTTCTCTATTTATTTAAACATAAACTCATTTTCATATTTCTTTTAAAATTTTAATTACATTTTTATGAAGACAATCTGAATCGTTCATTAAATTCATACTTTTGTTCAATATATTCATAGCACAATTTTCTTATAAAAATTCTAGCCCGTCGAAAATGAACATCTTCCTGTTTTGAATCACTGGACCACATGTTTTTTTTACATTACATAAGAAAATTCCTATAATTAATTGTCATAAAATAACAAAATTCAGTTTGACGTCATTATCTAGTGCCCTGTGAGAATAATTGGGAAAACAAAAGCACATCTGATATGGCCCCCTATAAATGACTGTCATTTTACATCACTACTGAATACGATGAAATATGTTGAGTACAGATTACATACATTTCTGTATTAAATTGTACATAATTAAACTCGAATTTATATATAAAAGAAAATTATTTTCAAATTATGTATGCTTAATATTAATAATAAAAATAGTTTGTCTCGCTAAAGTATTATGAACTGTTTATTGCTAGGATACGGTGTATATAAACATATCTATAACAACCGGGGCATTATATGAGGGCATACTCGTTCATTATGCCCTCATTATAATCCTATCATCGTTTATGGACTTTAAATTATAAATAATATGAACGGTATATAATAAAAATTATTTTCTGTTAATTATAATTCATTACAATAATAATAAGGATTGATTACAACAATTAATATAATAAGAAAATTAATTAATTATAATATTTCAAATTGATTATGAAAAGGGTCTTATAAAGAAATTTACCTTCATCACACATGTAAATAGTAAGTACGTCGTTTGCAATGTTTCGCATTGATTTTTGACGGATCACTAATTTTTTTGGGGACGATATTTATCCACGTTTGAATTCATTTTTGATATTATTTACCGTCACATGTGACACATCCAAAGCAGTACAAAATCTCTAAAATATAATACTCGTAATATTCAGAAATAAGTGCATAAAAAATAAAGAACTAAGATCTGCATGTGAAAACGAACCTCAAAGTATAATACATCTTCTACAGATAAGAATTGAATAATTAGAGAAACATTTATGCGTCTCTTCCTCAAAATATACAGAAGCATTCAAAATAATTTCTTTACACCGTTTCCATAAAATATCTTCCGAGACATCAATAAATTCACCCATTCCATCATATCAAACGATACAGAACGTTGATGTTTTAAAAATAAATAAATGTTGATAATAAACAAAACAATTAAAGAACATCCTTAGCAACGCCAAAGCTTAAGCATTATTGTAATCAAAATTATTATACATGAAATCTTATTTCACATATTCTAGTGAGACATAAAATCTTGTATGCACCACGAGCGTTACTAGATGATAATGCCCATCCGACGACCAAAGACCCTCGGGCTAGATCTTCGTCGCCCTCCTGGCATTATCATCATCGTAACGCCCTTGGTACATAATAGTAATTAACGTACCAAGGGTGTTATAAGGACAATAACGCCTGAGGTCAACAGTGTACTTTTCGAGGGCCTCTGGCCCGAGATATGTACGTTGACCGAAGGCATTATTGTCCTTTTAACTCCCGTGGTGCGTTCAACGTTTAACGTCCGACTATAATTTTTAATATTCTACGAATTACGGATCAGAAAGTTTTAATTAAATTTGCTGAGTAGGTAGGCTATGAATGCATTTGCTTGTTTTTAGGCTTTATTCCAGTATCATTATTTATTTATTTACAACATTACCATAGCAACAACTCATAACACGCTCTAGGGTATTATTTAGTATATAACTACCCTGAAAGCAGGTGTGTTATGATAATAATAACATACCAGTCGGACGTTAAATACTATTAGATTTGTAGTTAATTGTAGTATTAACTACTTACATGTATACGTAGTAATAAGTGACGTCATTATCTAGTAACATTAATTGATGACGTGCGTCTTCTGCTTATTCATTTTTTGCATAACTGTAAACTCAATCCTACCACGCAGCGGGAATACATACTTATAACTAAATTTCATCTTACAAACCCGACAATCTTGGCCAATCTATACAGATTTAAATTTCGTTCGCAGCTGTTGTAACATCGAAGTCGATCAAGCTAATCCTATATGAATAACCACATACAGTTTCGGTATGACAACTCAGACCAAATAGCCTTATTACGTGGTATTGTGTCTGACAAATTTCTAGCAGATTATTATTTCTCACTTAATTGTTACATAAATTATATTGTTAGAAAATGACCCTGTATCACATTTTTTAAAAAGTATTTTAAATGAAAGTTTATGCAATATTTTTTAAATTAATAATTCTTTTTTTAATACTTTGTTGTTATTTTCGTAAATAATTAAATACAAATATTGGCGCCAAGAATAGTCATGAAAAACAACCCCCCACTCCTGTGTCGTAAAAGCACATACATTACGTCATTCACAGCCAATAGAAAAACAGTTTTTCCATCACCTACATTCATTCTTGATATTTAGATAAATTAACGTAGGCGATAAGTTTGTTACATATTAATAACAAACTTCTAATTTGACATTTGACGCTGACATTTTCCATTATAAATGAGTATTAATGGCTAATACAGAATACACTCAAAGTCAAACAGTTTACCGAAAATCGAAAGCTGGATGATGGCTGAATATATATCAGAAAACGACTGTTTTTCTGTTGCCGAAATAAGGTGTGTTAAAGAGTTAAGGTAAAATAAAACGTAAAAACCTAACCATCAGCTCTTCGACCTACTGCTTCCAGCCACAATTTTCTTTTCTTCGCATCTTTTGGCATATTTATAAATTCAATAGTAGGTTGGTTCCTAGCTCATTTTTGCAAGAAGGCATAATACGATACTGTAAATTATTTATTTTATATTGAATTTTGTATTATCTAACACGAACCAAACTCAAAAATTTGACACTTTTTTGACAACTTTGACAATATATTTATCATAACACTTGTAACAAAACACAAAGAATTGACACTATAAGGGACCAATTGGAGTCGATGAAGATGTATGTGTTGTGACATCACATTCTGTTTCAGATCACGTGACTTTTTCAAAATATCCAAATTTCAAAAGATAATTGTAAAATATCTAATGGATATTTGGTGATATTTTCAAATTTAAATAACGATATCTTTTTAAATTTAATACTTAGAAGGCATATAAAAATTCTTGCAACAGCCCTATTGTATACAATTTTGAACTTTTAATAAACCTTTAGATACAAATACTGTTCTCTTACATTTGAGCCTATTCTTAAAATCTTATTAAATCGAATACAGACACTTTTTGATTAAAAATATAATAGTGAAGTTTCAAAAAATATTCATAAATTATAGTTAATGTGTCAGTCTTTGAATATGAATTAAATTGATTACCTGTTGTATAAACACGTCAGGTGAATTTAATGTAGGTCAGTGGTGGTAGACTTGAAGTCCTTGTGACTCATGTGGCGGCCAATGGCATCAAACAGTACACCGGCCAATCGCACGACCACAATGCAAATTTACATTGAATGTGGAGCACTATGGCACCACACACGTAATAATTGTATGTACGTGTATATGTCCACTGTTTATTTTTTCAAGGTGTACATAGGGGATTAACAAGGGAAATCAGTTTTTTGCAAACTGCCCCCCCCCCCCCATTTCGACTGACAACAATAGTTGTGGTATCAAACTTTTGTTTAACTTTTTACCTCCCGCTACTCTTGGTAAGGGAGGTATAGGGATCGTGCTAAAAATCGCATATCGACATTTTGGTAAATGGTCTCTAGAATCCAATTTTAACATTTTCACGATGATGTCTATGTGTATGTGTGGATCCTCCACTCTAACTCAAATACTATCATTTAGAAAAATTTTAAACTTTGTATTTCGAACTTTTTCTGTAATGGAAAGCGCCCATTAGATTTTGGTGCAAATCGGATAACCGGAAATGGCACTTTACTAGAAGCTCAAAATAGTTTTTCTTCGAAAAATACCTTTAAAAGTTATTTTTTCGAGATTAATGTTATTATAAAAATCTGATGTGGCCAACATATAACCTCTCGCCAGATATTTTACCTGGTTGTACGCATAAAACGAAAAATATTTTTAAATACAAATACATATATTCATGTCTCACTACAAAATAATTCTCACATCTATATGCAAAATCTATGGGATATTTTAATAAAAATTATGTACAATACATACATTTTCTTTATATTCAATATCCTGAAATTTTCTTTTTCTACTTTCCTTTTCTTTTTCTTTACATTCGTCATTTTTTCGCAAATTCCTTTTATATTCTTTTTTACGTACGAGTATATTCTTTTGCGTTGTTGACTTTTTTTATTTCATAATCTTCATAATAATGTACAAATATTTTTGACAGAGGCATACAAATATTTTAGACAGTGATATTTATGTGTCAATTACAAACTTTGAATTTTTTGCCTTGTAGTAGTTTGATCTGAGATTTTTTACATCAAATTATTTTATATGCCTTTCTTTATCTTTAAATCTATAGAAGATATAATAATGAATTTATATTTATTGAATAAAGAATTAAACGTTCTTTAATATAACTATTTACATAAATTTTCGATAAATAATATTTAGATGATTTTTTTCTTGTAACTACTACTTCCGGTTATCCAATTGTTACCAAAACTTAATCAACTTTTCCCATTATTGTTAGATTGAGGAATCCGTAAATAAAAATGTCTTAAGTCTTATAGTATTTAAGAAATCGTGAATCCAACATCCACACACACATCCACACACACACACACACACACACACACACACACACACACACACACACACATACACACATCCACACACACACACACACACACACACATACACACACACACACACACATACACACACACACACACACACACACACATCATCGTAAAAATGTTATAATAGGATTCTAGGGACCTTAAAACGTGCTTATTCACTAAAATCTGGATATGCGATTTTTAGCATGAATACAATATCTCTCTTAGCGAGAGGTAAAAATTAAAGATTATTAAATTTTCTGCAGATTTGCATTAATACTTTTTCTATATATTTTATGGATAAATTCATAAAATTATCTATAAATTTAATCCCGGAGCCTACGCTTTAAACAAGCAAATCTCCTTGGTTACACAGTTCATATCTTAAATGTATTTAACTGAGAGATAAATGTCATTGTCAAAGAACTAATCATTTCAAATTAATAACAGTAACGTTTTAAAAGGAAAATAGTAAATAGAACCCTAGTTATATGGAATGGATCTTAATACAGTTTCTACAATAACTAAATATGTAAGTATAAGTATATATTTAAATTAATAAAAATTATATAGCGGGAGGTTTAGTGTTGGCCACATCAGATTTTTTATTTTGATTCTATATCTATTAATTATGTTCTCAAATTTATTCTTATCCTATTATTTTTGGGTTAGTTAAATTACTATTTATCGACGTTAGAGTTGGCTGTGACACAATCCGAAAAAAATGATGATAAGCTTTTGAAGTAAATAAATTGAAAAAATCTGATGTGGCCAGCACATTACCTTCCGTCAGTTCTATGTATTTTGTACAAATTTCATACAGAAAGCTCCTTGCTAAAGATTTTATTTCTCTCTGGCAGTTGCATGTATTTTATGCAAATTCCATACAGAAAATTTATAGCATTCTATATTTCCAGTAAAATTATAAGACAAACACACTATGTCAATTTCACTTGACACTGACATCTTTCAATCAAAATTGTCTTAATATAGTAGATGTTTCCATAGCTATGGCTACTTTATGAAATTTAATTTCTTTATAATTTTTTAACTCTATATCCATTTAATATTAAGTATAAAATGTAGTCAAATCGTATAGAGAATAAAATATTCTTTAATATTTATAATAATATTAAATGTGAAAAATTGATATTTAACATAGTTTTTTCAAGAAAAACCGTTAAAATCTTCAAATGAAGGTACTTCCGGTTGTCCAATTCTAACCAAAATCTAATCAGCTCTTCACATGGATGTAACGAAGAGAAATACGAAGGAATTATAATTTTTAGAATTGTAGTATGGAAGTTATCGTAGACGAAAATTTTGTTACATACACACAAACACCCACACACACACACACACACACACACACACACACGCACACACACACACACACACACATAAACACACACACACGCACGCACGCACGCACGCACGCACACACGCACACACACACGCACGCACGCACGCACGCACGCCCGCACACACACGCACGCACACACACACACACACACACACACACACACACACACAGAGACACACATACATACACACACACACACACACACACGAGACATCATCGTAAAAATAGTAAAATCGTATTCTAGGGACCCTAAAACGTGCTTATTCATCAAAAACTCACCACCGAATTTTTTGACCAAAGACAATACCTTCCTTACCTAAAGGTGACGGAAGGTAAAAATGAGTAAAACTGAAACAAATACTATTAAAAATATACATATGATGATCTGTAATAAATTTTTTCATTTGTTGCTTAATAATTTTCAATAACGCCATTTTATTCTATCTAAAAAATGGTATTTTTTTGTAAAAACAATTTTTCTCTAATTATCATAATAAATAAGATATGATATATTTTCAAAATGAGCGAAAAACGAGTTTTTGCCTGTAGCTTAAACAAAAGAAGATAGAAAATTCTTGTGGTGACTATTAAACTTTTCTTGAAAAGTCGACCCTGCAATTTGCAAATGGTTTTGATCTATAGTTAATATTACCCAAGATACTTTTAAAAAACATCGAAAATGAGACAGCCTGTACATGGCTTAAATGAAACAAGGTATAACAAAAAATCTTTTAGTTATCTTAGTAAGCGCTATAAAAATCACAAATATTTGAGGAAAGATGAATTTCATAAAGGAGCCAAAATCTTACACATAACATTTTGAGTCCGTGCTGTGTAAAACAACTTCATTCCCACCCTGTACATAATATTGCATTAAGATGTGAGTTGAGATAGCAAATTGTTTCGTCTTAATATCTTCTCTTTGTTTTACCGCCTCGCGAAACTTTCAGGCAGGTTTCGGTATTAATGAGATCCGGGGTTATTTGTTTTCTCATGCAGCCTCATAAGATCATCGCTTATGACTTTGATACACTTACAAACTTTTTATTCTTATACTCGCGAATTTAATTACTTTGTTTTCGAGTCGATGAACAGGTTACTCACATATGTTTGCGCTAACGGATTTTTTTACAATTTTATGAAAATATTAATTTATGCAGTTAATTACTGAATTCGTTTAATTTATTTTACTAAAATGGTTAAATTCGACATTTTTGAGAAGTGGGATATGATTTGAATTTACATGAAATTATAAAGCAAATATTAAATGTAGTAGTTTTAGTTTATGCAATCATTTAAAAGCATAGGCGCCGACTTTGAAAATTTTTGTCGGGTGCACTCACCGAACAAAAATTGAGATTATACATACTGTGAGGTTTTTTTAACAGTGGACTTGGACGTTGTCATTACGATAGTTACACTTAAAATGATTGGCAGCAATGAATTATCGCGTTTTTTTAAAACTGGACATAGGGAGTTCTCAAAGTCATCAAACTGTCATATTCCATAATGTATGAAGAAAACATACAAATTATACATTGTATAAGTTTAATATGAGTTTAAGTCAAGTTTCCGATTTATTTGTTACTACTTTTAATAAGCGATTCAGGCCAGCAACTATTATAAAGTTATCAAAGTGATCAAACTGCCATGTGTCAATTTCAGAAATGCCTTTTACATCAAAAGGGTATTGTCTTTTTCATTTAACTGTATAATTTAATGTTTCTTATTATTAATTACCTTACTTGTTCTAATTTTCTTTTAATGCTGTCCATTGATGCATCTTTTTGTTCCATATTTATTTTATATAGATTTTTTTAATAGCTGTTGACCTGGGTCGGTTATTAAAAGTAGCAGCAAATAAATCGGAAACTTTCCTTAGACTCATATTGCAATTATACAATGTTATGATTTGTACTTTTTTTTCATACATCATTATGGAAGATAACAGTTTGATGACTTTGACAACTCCCTATGTCCAGTTTTTTAAAAAAACATGGTAATATATTGCTGTCAATAATTTTTAAAGTAAGTATGGTAAGGACATACGCCCATGTTCACTGATATACTGTATACAGGATACATAGGACTTTAAAAAATGTCGAATTTTTGTTTCAATTCCATGGCTATTGCTATTTTTGAAGTGATTATCGACATTTTCATATCTAATTTTTGCCGTTACAAAACAAAGCAAGCAAAATTAATTTTCCTTATTTATTAAGATGCAGAATTGGATGGTCTACAACCGTTATTTGTTGCTTTTTTCACCTAAAATAATTAGGGCAGCAGGAAATTACAAAAGTCAGATTTTATATGTTAAAGACCTATGTGTTCGGCTATGCCAGTCACCACCCTATTATCATACCTATATGTATTTGTACATAAGTTACTTATACATAAATACTCCAATTCGTTATTATATGCTGATGATTTAAAAATATTTAAAATAATCAATTCATATTCAGATTACATAAAATTTCAGTCTGATATTAACAATTTACTTGTTTGGTCTTCTTCCTCAAAATTACAGTTTAATATCAATAAATGTAAATCTATGACTTTCTCAATGAAACACAATACATTTAGCTATAGCTATAATATGAGTGGTGTAAATTTGGATAAAGTTTCTGAAATAAAGGATTTGGGTGTTATTTTTGACACTAAGTTACTGTTTATTCCTCACATTAATTATACATTATAAAATTCTCGTACAGAAACTTAGGTTTTATAATTAGAAATTCACGTTGTTTTAACAATATATCTACGCTAAAATCCTTATTCTATTCATTTGTTAGATCCAAACTTGAATACTATTCTGTTATTTGGAATCCAGTTTACAACACTCATTTTATGCAAATTGAACGTATACAAAGAAAATTTGTCAAGCTCTGCGCTCGTAAAATCTGTCATCCGGTTGATCCAATATCATACAGTTATTCTCACACATTAGTACAATTTCACATTATGTCACTAGATAACTGTTTTGCTTGTATTTACATAAATTGTTGCATAACAAAATTGATGACATCCCTAGTTTGGATGATATAAATATTTCCATTCCTCGTATGCCTATCAGATCATTTAAACATCATTCTACCTTCACTAATGTTCCTGTAAAAACTAATTACGAATTTAGAGCTCCTATTAGAAGATTATGTTCTATCTTCAACACTCTAGAGCGCGAAATATATCTTGACATTCAATTTTTCGTACATCCGTCTCAAAAATACATTATGTTCACTTCTTATGGCATTGTAAATTATTTTGTTTAGTTTTTTGTGTATTACTCTTGCTTTGGTAACCTTTATTTCGATACATTTTATCTTATATCTTATATCCAGTATCATGTTTTATTCATTCTGTCACGTTGAATTGTAATTATATGTATATCCAACCCTCAGTAATTGGGATACTTTGTATCCTGTTGAGTGGTTGTTAATTAAATAAATAAATAAATAAGGTGATAGAGAAAACAGAGACAAATATATATATATATATATATATATATATATATATATATATATATATATATATATATATATATATATATATATATATATATATATATACATATATATATATATATAGCTATTTTTTCTATTATAATCTATGCCACATTTTTGTGAAAAGATCCTGATCAATTGAATAACAATAATATAAATATCATGTTTTATTAGACAAAATTTTTGTCAGGTGCAAATCTATATTTTGCACCCGACAAATTATTTTGTCGGGTGCACTTAACCCCATGCACCCGATAAGTCGGCGCCTATATTTAAAAGTACAATATGAAATTGCAATTTGGAAAATATTCCATGGGTAATTTATGCCAGCAAGAGTATATAAAGGTTCTGTTTGATATAGACAGCAACGTAGGCACAACATTAACATTCCAGATTCCACAGTGTAATGAAGATATAGTGTGCAGGTGCATTGCTAGCTCTAGCCTTATACGGAACGCATTCATAAACTGGCTATTGTCTTCTGATCAATGGAAACATAAATGTATCACTACTCCATTAGCTGTCATTATTATTCAAATCAAATAGACAGTATTGGATTTTTAATCAAAATACAATGGATGATTATCATTAAATTGTATAAATGATATTCATATGTTAATTTTTAATTCAAACTAAAAAAATTAATAAGAGTTACTTTTAATTTAACCAATAGTAGCCCCGATACTTTCTTTTATCAACATCATTACGCAAACATTTTATTTCTTAATAATAATAATAGTTTTTTGAGAAAGTAGTGTATTGCATAGCCTATTTTAATATTATTTTTAATTTTTAACACCCTTTTTCTTAAAATAAGCTAAAATGAAAGTTGACGTTTAGATTATTTAATAGATATGGTTGCATTTCCCTATATTTGATTTGAAAGGAAACTGACACTTATGTATTCCGTTACAGAATATTAGAATTGTACTCAATATCAGGAGGCATTTAAAAGGACCTTAGCAACAGAATTCAGGGATGTATTTAAAAAAAATCAATACCGCAAATTCTAGTTCGTTCGTCTCAGGTGTAAGCAACCCTCGAGTCGGAATTACTGTTAGAGGAAATTAAAAATAATTCTATTTCATAGAATTGCCAAACTAAATAGTTTAAAGATCAAAATATTTTGTTATAATCAACATAAAAATATTTAAAATAATTTAAACGCACCCCTGTTTTGATATTCAGTTATCCTAGTCGGCCATCTATTTTCAGCCAGACAGTAATGTATTTCTGTGCTTTCCTTGTCGAGTATTTAAATGGGTTCATGCAGAAATTTCATACCTGAATATTTCGTACAATTCCATTCTTCTCTAGGGTTTCAAAAGAAACCACATTTATAAAATAATTTAAACGTCAACTTTTGTTCGCTAGTTATACCATACATTAGTAGTAAAGCCATTTTTATTACATTTTATTTATATAGTTGAAATCAGAAAAAATTATACAGGTGGTGACGGTTAGGGAGGGGTGAACATAGGGATTTAACATGGCAAAAACTATAGACTGCAAAGTTGTACAGAATTAAAAGTTGTATTTAAAACTGTTGTTACATTTTTACTCCCTTGTACAAAATAAAGGAAGTATAGTAATTGCGAAAAATTTCGGTTTTTAGATTTCAACGGAAATATTCATTTTGACCATCCCTGAATCCATTTTGACTAATTTCTTCGTGACATCTGTACGTACGTACGCATGCACGTACATACGTATATCGCATAACTCAAGAACAGTAAGCCATAGAAAGTTGAAATTTTGTATTTAGAACTGCTATAACATCTAGTTGTGCACCTCCCTTTTTGGTCATTACATAATTTCCAGAAATGGTACTTTATTTGAAGCCTATTTTAATGAAAAACTATTTTAAAATATAATCCAAAACTTTTCAAATTTGGTATATAAGACTTTTATGTCAATTGGAATAACATAGTAGATTTTGGTTGAAACAGACTAACCGGAAGTGATACATTACCTGACGTTGTTAACAGTTTTTCTTGAATAAAATGGTTTCATTTTGATTTTAGAAATAAATGCTTCAAATAATAGTTTTAGAGAATTAAATTATGCGTCTAGCACATCAAGTATTATTAAATTAGCCCTTTGTATAAGCGAGATATGTAAATTTAAAACTTATATACTTTTTGATTTTTATAAAGAAGCTTGCTATGGATTAGGACAAAAAATTACAAAAATAGATGTTAATGTCAAATTACGTCAAATACATGCAATTTTATAATTGGATCTATACTTCATATTGGTCTTGCGTACAAGGAAGTCGTGTGGTGTCCACATCAGATTTTTTATTATGGTTTCAGATTCTTTTTGATTTTAAAAAGAAATTTCAAAAGTACTTGAAAGTACCAAGTATTTGAAAAAGTATTTTTAAATTTGGGTGCAAGTACTTTTTCAGATTATTGATATTTTTCTGTTTGTATAGACCTTAAAAGGTGATTATTGACAAAAAATTGCAATATGTGATATTTATTAGGTTATTTAAAACAAGAGTTCTTCGCTGGGACTGTGCCATATCACTTAGGGTGCGTTCCAAAACCTTACTCTAGAGTCTAGAGTATCGAGTATGGTAAAATCCGTTCCAAAACTATTGCGCTTACTCTTAGAGTTTACGCGATAAACGTTCCAAAATTCGGAGTATGCGAGTCTTATGCAAATTTTTACAACGAAACATACAGAAATCAAGTTTGAAATAAAAATAAATCTTGAAAATTATCAATATATTGGAGTAATTGATGATTATTTATCTTATAAAAAAGTCATTTGAAAAACATAATAGTAAAACCTGTATTAATTGTAAAAAATCTGATGTGGCCAGCACATTACCTTCCGTCAGTTCTATGTATTTTGTATAAATTTCATACAGAAAGTTCCTTGCTAAATTAAATATTCTATTTCTTGTACATTACCTTCCGGCAGTTGCATGTATTTTATGCAAATTTCACACAGAAAATTATTATTTTGTGACGTTTTCTATATACAATGTAATGTATCTGCAGAAATAAAAGATTTATATTTCTTGTACATTACCTTAAAGCAGTTGTATGTATTTTATACAAATTCCATAGAGAAAGCAAAAGATCCTATATTTCCCGTAAAATTATAAGACAAACACACTATCTCAATTTCACTTGACACTGACATCTTTCAATCAGAATTTTCTTAATATAGTAGCTGTTTTCATAGCTATGGCTACTTTATGAAATTTAATTTCTTTATAATTTTTTAACTCTATATCCATTTAATATTAAGTATAAAATGCAGTCAAATCGTATAGAGAATAAAATATTCTTTAATATTTATAATAACATCAAATGTGAAAAAATTATATTTAACACAGTTTTTTCAAGAAAAACTGTTAAAGTCTTCAAATAATGGTACTTCCGGTTGACCAATTGTAACCAAAATCTAATCAGCTCTTCATATGGATGTAACGAAGAAGTATACGAAAAAATTATAATTTTTGAAACTGTAGTATTAGAGTTATCGCAGACGAAAATTTGGTACACACACACACACACACACACACACACACACACACACACACGCACGCACGCACGCACGCACGCACGCACGCACGCACGCACG
>OY720461.1:18715537-18830537 GCA_963082715.1 Harpalus rubripes
AAAAATTTGCAAATATATCTATATCGTTTTGTTTGAGAACCACTGGTTGAATTTTTGCTATGTTATTATTAATAAAGTAGCCCCTTAATCTTGATAATTTTGTTTGCATATAACATTATTTTTTAAAGTCATTAGTTCGTCCAAAAGCACTGGTTGTTTAAAAAAACACCTGTATTAACTATTAGGCTACTTTAATGATATACTTTTAGTATACATTACTAAAACATTAAAATTTTGCATATTTATGTAAATATCTCATTCATTACATATTGCATTGTTCATTCTTCGAAATATTAATAATATGTCTAGTCAAGGGCGCACTAGTACGAGTAATAGTAAAAACCAAATTTAATGACAAAGTCCATTCCAAAAGGTATTTACTGATGATAGTTATATAAGTATGAATGTAATTTGCAAATTACATTGTACACATTATGTTATCGTGTGGTATTACCGAAATATTTTAACGAACATATTAACTTTTATTTGTGCAGAATTTATCATTTAATTGGGAATGAAAATGATTGTAAATAGCTAGTAATACTTTAATGAAAAGTAAAAAGTGTTGCGAGAAAGGGTTAATGATGTACACGTGTTTCGAGAATGCGGTTGTATTACTTATCACCTATTTTTTCAACAGTAATCAGCTCTAATTAACTAAATGTGTATCACCTTATTAATGCATTTTTATCTGGTACTGTCGGTCACTTTTAACTTATCAACAATCAGGTATTTTTTAATAAGTGTGCATTAATCAAAGACTATCATAGGCGCCTACTTTTGGAAGCAAGGTACAGAAACAAAAGAAAGTATAAATATGGATATGAATCAGTAGTATGGTCATATCGAGTTTAATTTTTTAGTGCAACTAGAATCAGAGTTATTAATAATAAATCTGATGTGGCCAGCACATTACCTTCTGTCAGTTATATGAGACATTTACGAAAATTCTAGCGGTGAACTGTTACCGATAAACAGCTGTTTATCAGTTTATAGCTACCGGAATCGATATTTTAACAACGCAAATGATAAACAGGGTAGATCCATATCCATAACCTATAACAAAAAATTGAACATTTGAAACAGGTTAGAAATTTGATATAATTTCCAACGCGCACGCTTCACCTTGGATCACTACATTTTTTTACCTCTCGCTAAGAGAGGTATTGTATTCATGCTAAAAATCGCATATCCAGATTTTAGTGAATAAGCACGTTTTAAGGTCCCTAGAATCCGATTGTAACATTTTTACGATAATATCCGTATGTATGTGTGTGTGTGTGTGTGTGTGGATGTGTGTGTGTGTGTGTGTGTGTGTGTGTGTGTGTGTGTGTGTGTGTGTGGATGTGTGTGTGTGGATGTTGGATTCACCATAACTCAAATACTATAAGACTTAAGCCATTTTTAACTACGGATTCCTCAATCTTACAATAATGGGAAGAGTTGATTAAGTTTTGGTAACAATTGGACAACCGGAAGTAGTAGTTACAAGAAAAAAAATCATCTAAATATTATTTATCGAAAATTTATGTAAATACTTATAAGGTTAAATTCTTTATTCGATAAATATAAATTCATTATTATATCTTCTATAGATTTAGAGATAAAGAAATGCATATAACATAATGTGATGTAAAAAATCTCAGATCAAACTACTTCAAGGCAAGAAATTCAAATGTTTGTAATTGACACATAAATGCCACTGTCAAAAATATTTGTATGCCACTGTCAAAATATTTGTACATTATTATGAAGATTATGATAATAAAAAAAGTCAACAACGCAAAAGAATATACATAAAAAAGAATATAAAGGGAATTTGCGAAAAAAGACGAATATAAAGAAAAAGAAAAGGAAAGTAGAAAAAGAAAATTTCAGGATATTGAATATAAATAAAATATTGTACATAATTTATATTAAAATATCCCAAAGATTTTGCAAATATATAAGAGAATTATTTTGTAGTGAGACATGAATATATGTATTTGTATTTAAAAATATTTTTCGTTTTATGCGTACAACCAGGTAAAATATCCGGCGAGAGGTTATGTGCTGGCCACATCAGATTTTTGAGATTAGATTCTTCATGAACCTGGTACATGGATCTAGTAGATATTGTACCTACAATTTTCGAACACGGTAACTTTTTACCACTCGTGTTTTCGAACACAGTCAGTAGTTGCGGTATCAACCGGTAGAATTTTCGTAAATGCCTTTGTATTTTCTATAAAATCCGTACAGAAAGTTCCTTGCAAAAGATTCTAAATTTCTTGTATGTACATTACCTTTCGACAGTTATATGCATGTTGTACAAATTCCATATAAAAAGTTTCGAGCAAAAATATCCTATATATTTCGAGGAAAATTATAACACAAATATACTACGAATATTGATACTAACATCGACATCTTTCAATCAGAATTTTCTTAATACAGTAACTGTTTCTAGCATAGCTAGCTAATTTATGAAATTAAATTTCGTTATAATTTTATATCTCTACGAGTATATCCATTTAATATAAAGTATAAAATGCTGTCATATCGTATAGAGAATACAATATTCTTTAATATTTATTATAACATTAAATGTGAAAAAAAATGATATTTAACATCTTTTTTTCAAGAAAAACTGTTAAAATCTTCAAATGAGGGTACTTCCGGTTGACCAATTATAACCAAAATCTAAACAGCTCTTCATATGGATGCAACGAAGATGAATACAAAAGGATTATAATTTTTGGAATTGTAGTATTAGAGTTATACACACACACACACGCACACACACACACACACACACACACACACACACACACACACACACACACACACAGACACACACACAGACACACACACACAGAGACACACACACACACACGCACACACACACACACACGCACGCACACACACACACACACACACACACACACACACACACACACACACACACAGACATCATCGTAAAAATAGTAAAATCGTATTCTAGGGACTTTAGAACGTGCTTATTCATTAAAAACTCATTTTTTGACCAAAGACAATACCTTCCTCCCCTAAAGATGACGGAAGGTAAAATATGTCAGATGAGGTACACTTTCAAAGAGCTGTAACTTTGTAACGACAAATTTTCGGACATACCTACATATAACACTTTTATCTCGGAATGACTCCCCTAATATATGGTTTTATTTTGGCGTACTCTTTATGAATCATCCCGTATACTATATTCAAATCGCAAATGAGATATTATTCAAATTTTCATAGAAACATTGACAGTGTACAAAACATCAGTTTTAATCTAATTAGGAACCAAAGTAAATGTTGATAAATATAGAAAGGAACATTAACCAGCACAGGTGGCTGTGCAAAAAAACAACCGAGCATAAAAAACAAACAAGAGAAAAAACTGACTCAGTCAGTCAGCGATCTTCAATCTTTACATATATGTAGTCTAGAAAACTGTCTCAAGAATGGAAACTTTTTGTATAACGCTAAATTTCATTCAACTTTTTATTACTTGTTTTATGTTCCGAACAAAATTTGATTAGTGTTAAAATTGAAAGTTTTTATTACCAGTCAGTAACAATAATTAAATTATTACGAAAAAAGTTTGTAAGGAGTGTAAATTGAAAATTATGTTTTTTAATTGCGTTTTTGATTATTCGGTTTGTTAAATCAGAAAAGATACAAATCTGGTCTTTTGCTATAAATAAGTTTTATTTGATGTTATGGTTTATAAATTTCATAAAAATACGTAGAGTGGGATATGTTTCATTACAGTCGAGGGTATATATATATATATATATATATATATATATATATATATATATATATATATATATATATATATATATATATATATATATATATATATATATATATATATATATATATATATATATATATATATATATATATATATATATATATATATATATATATATATATATATATATATATATATATATATATATATATATATATATATATATATATATATATATATATATATATATATATATATATATATATATATATATATATATATATATATATATATATATATATATATATATATATATATATATATATATATATATATATATATATATATATATATATATATATATATATATATATATATATATATATATATATATATATATATATATATATATATATATATATATATATATTACCGACAGGTGAAGCGCGAGCCTTTGATGAAACCCCCACCGAGGTATGTATATATACTCCGACCGAAGCTGCAATGCTTGCATTGAAATTGTTGGTCATTATTTTGAGCAATTATTATAATATTATATATACCGGGTGTTCATTTTAAATAGTTCTCAAAATACTGGACATAACTTTTTAACTTTAAATAGGATCATATATTTTTTATTTGCTCATTCGTTAGAGAATTTAATTTTGAATTCAGTGATATATTTTTATTATTTTATACAACGATTTGTTTGAGAAAAATGCATGTGAAGTTTCATATTAATTTGATTAAAATATGATTATATTAAGAGTGTCATGAATGGAAAAAACGAATACGTTCACTTCTTTCGGTCAGGGCACTCTAATTCTATGTAATAAAAATGACATGTGAAATAGAAATTGTTTGCCCATTTAACCATTTTTGTAGCTCTTATAATTCTCGAGATAGCAAATGAACACCCTGTATAAATAAATATTAAAATTTTAAACTATTAACATACCTAGGAATGTTATGTATATCATAACTGCCGAAGATGTCGATTTTAAGTTATCTAAGGCTTGTTACGATTCATAACGTTCAATAGTTTATTGATTTCAGAAAATGAAGACAATATTAATAAATATTATTTCTTGAAATTTTCTCGTTAATGCTACTTTCAGAATACTATGGCTAACAGAACAATTTTTTGACATATTTTATTATGACAAATATTCAAATTATGTGCTTTATTCCTCATGTTTATTATTTTAGAATCAAGTAAACCGTATTTAGAATGATACAGAACACTATATGTATGTATTAACGAAGAACGTTATTTTTATTTTATTTTATTTTCATTTTGTAGACTGTTGTTGACAAGTCAGTATGGTAAAAATATTACCTTACAGATACAGTTATTACTTAGTTACCAGCCTACTTTTGTACATGTAAACAATGGATTAATATCCTGAAACCGGTAAAATATTTTCTGTTTGTTCTGGGTAAGACGTTATTCTACTTGTGACTACGAATGAAAAGTACCGAAGGCCTAAGGTAAGAAGTTATACACAGCTATAAGTATTTGAGTGAGATTCCTTCAAGATATAAGGTTGTTGTGTGCATTCAGGCGTTAAGGACGAATATGAATGCATTTCAACGTGAATGAGGGATTTGGTTATCGCGTTGATATAACTTATCTCATTTTCTTCTCATTATCTCGCCGCCAAGTGTCGTGTTTACGGGATCACATGAATTTTTAACGGTAGGGTGATCAAAAAGAGATCTATACTAATTTTATCATTCTTTTAAGTACAATAGTGTTAAAAGTTAAAATTAAATTCGCAGTTGCATTCATCAACGTTTATCAATGCCTTGTTCTTGTACCGTTACCGGTTCATCAAATGGAACAAATGCAACGCGATTTAAAGTCATAAGTACAAGGATCATTTTGATGATCCGCCAACTGCAGAAGATTATTTTTGACCCCACACCTTGCAAATCGTTCTCCAGTGCACTTTTCATTAAATTTGCGAATCAAATCTATAAAATTACCAACACTTACTATTTTTTGATAACTGTGCAACTAAAATAATTATTGTTCCTACTGTATTGGCGACTGTAGCAAAATAAAACATAGTTCCTAGCTAGTCGCTGAGAATTTATCACCCCGATAAATCAGTAATATAGGCGAAACGATAATTAATTTTGTCATAAAAGTAGATATTTTGAACAGAACTATTATTAATTTGAGGAAACAAATTTAGAGACAGTTTAGTTAATATGAGATAAAAATATATGTCTAGGATTAAATTAGTTATTCGGCGTTTTGGGTTTGGTAACAAATAAGTTTTTGGTGATTGCTTAATTAATTGTCTAAAATAATTACCGAAATTTGTTTTCCATTTCATCTCTATAGGCGGTGTGCACAAAAGCAGTCAGCGCCGACAGCGGACAAAAATTTCAAAAATGGTTACTCATTGAAACACAGCAAGGTTTTGTTTTATGTCAGAATAATTTTGCAATTTCTATTTTATAAAATATTTGCAATGAATGCGAATGATAGGACGTCAAATATTATGTGATGCAGTGGGGGATGTAATAATTCTCACAAAATTACCGATTGAAGTATCAAATTTTATAAATTTCCTAGAAGATTATATGAGGAATAGATGTTTAAGAAAATAACTTTTCAACAGATATCTTCTACTAACATGAAAAATTCTTTTAGGTATACATATTTTCTTATTGTGAAAGATACTTATCGTATGAATAAAGTTCCAATAATGGTCGTCTGATTGCAATAATGAATTATATAAAAATGGGTTTCTTAAGTTAATATTTGAACAAGATATAATACAAGAAGCAGAAAATTGTCTTAAAATTGTATAATACTTGTAGTTGTATAAAATGGAAGTCTATTTTTGGCATAATTCGTCTATTTATTATAAATTTTGTACATGTAATGTTAATGTTAAAGGTAGAAATTCACATGGTTCGTATTTTTCGTGTATTTTCTTTTCCGAGCTTGTGCAACTGATTCCACTTGGAGCCTGGTATATT
Source organism: Harpalus rubripes (assembly GCA_963082715.1). NCBI lineage: Eukaryota > Metazoa > Arthropoda > Insecta > Coleoptera > Carabidae > Harpalus > Harpalus rubripes. The sequence goes on from OY720461.1 coordinate 18,722,295, forward strand.
TTCAATGAAGAATCATTTTCATTTATTGCGAATATAAAAGAAAGATGCTAACATCATACACTGATAACGTGATATATAGAAATATTCTTCTTTCCAATCATTCAAGTTTTCCAACTTTTTAATCTCAATTTCCTTGTATTGTGCATCTTGTAACATTCAACTAATATTATAAATTATAATATAAATTTAAATATGATGAAATGGTTTACAGAAATCACACATATTACGAAAAAAATTATATTTTCTGCCACAGTACCTTCGCTGGTATTTTGACTTTTTTAATTGTCACATCACATATAAAGCATTTTAAATATTTTCTTTATTCATTTCAATATACTATGGCGTATAATATTCATGTACAATAGGAACGACTCGAAATAAAATTGTAAATTGTATCACTTTCTCGAAATGTCAAAATTGATTCGGTAACCCAAAATGTCAATGTAGTCGTTAGAGGCGCTGACACTCAAAATGTGCACATCGCCTATTGCGCAGACACCCATTAATGGGCTCGTAAACAAACTCGAAAAGCCGTAAACTTATAACTTATATTTAACACTTACCTTAGGGCCTATGTAGTTTCAAACTCCTTGTACATTCCTGTAATAAACAAAAAAATACATTATACATATTATATATTATTTAAAAAACTTAAAACTAAAATTCCAAAATGAAATCACACCTTTAAGTCCCTTAAATAAGTCTTGGCAGCTCTACGAAGTTTCAGCATCATGGTGCACTATTAGTCTATAATATTTAGGAAGCTATTGCCACGAAAATATGGTGCACAAAATAGTTTCATACACTGTATATACATTAAAAGTTTGATAACCACTTTAGCAATAGTTCAACCACAATTTAACCGTAATAAACCCTATTTTTAGGGTATTTTTTCACTATAACACTGACCACATGTACTAAAAGCGAGTATCTATAATATTGTAAAATGAATACTGAAGATACAAAATTTAATGTTTGAGATGGTTACTGTTCCTGTTCGCTCAGACAAGTTCGTACGTAATTGTACCATTTTGAATAATTGGTTTCACATTTATTAAAATAAAATAAAGATAAAAACAATATATTAAATATTTATATTCGTTGGAAATTTAAAATAAATAACCGTATTTAATTTAAATAAAAATAAGTGTATCTTATCTACATAATATTAAAGATGCACTGATGCATTAATAAGAAAAATCTGGTGTGGCCAACACAATACTTCCCGCCATTTACAGCCCGAGTCACAAAAAAGATTAAGTTAATCCTTATTTTTGGATTAGCGAATATTACTCTAATTTTGACAGTTTATTTCTTAAAATATAGTAACTACCTTTTTTTAACCCCTCGGCAGGATTAAATCCCAATTAAAGAGTGGGTTCACATTCAAACACATCCATGCCTTAGTGGGATTCGAAGCCAGAGCCCCGAGGGCACTCATGACATGAGGCGTTGCTCTAACCATTGAACCACCGGAGCTATAATAAAATGAAGATTAAGTTTTAAATACACTAGAATTCACTAATCCAAAAATGAAGATTAGCTTAAACATTATTGTGAATCGTTAATTTTTTTAATCCAAATACATACCTACATATTTACTTATGCTGGAAACTGTATTGAATTCCTTTTCTATTGTTCTATTTACTTTTTTCTTTTTTAAAACGTTACTAATATTATTTTGAAATAATTAGTTCTTTGATAGTGACATTTATCTGTCAGTTACATACATTTGAATAAGTGCGTTTTGTTTGTTTAAAGCGTAGGCTCCAGGATTTAAATTAAAGATAATTTTATAAATTTATCCATAAAATATATAGAAAAAAGTATTAATGCAAATCTATAGGAAATTTAATAATCTTTAATTTTTATAATAACATTAATCTCCAAAAAATAACATTTAAAGGTATTTTTCGAAGAAAAACTATTTTGAGCTTCTTGTAAAGTACCATTTCCGGTTATCCGATTTTCACCAAAATCTAATGGACTCTTTCCATTACAGAAAAAGTTCAAAATACAAGGATTCAAAATTTTCTGAATGATAGTATTTGAATTATAGTGGAGGATACACACACATCATCGTGAAAATGTTAAAATTGGATTCTAGGGACCTTAAAACGTGGTCATTTAGCAAAATCTCGATATGCGATTTTTAGCACGATTCCTATACCTCCCTTACCAAGGGTAGCGTCTTACACACTATGTTCATTGTAGCCACGGTGTATAAATAACATTCTAGAACTAACATGACAAATAAAATGACGACAATCAAAATGTCACAAATTTGATTAGGATATTTCGCTTGTAATTTTAAATGGAGTCGCGTAGCTGTGTGCGTTAGGTGATTGGTTGTGTTTCGGACGGACAGGGTTCGATTCCAACCGACACCAAACTTGAAATATGAAAAAAAAAATCATATAGCACAAAAGAGTTCCCCATGGTAGCTTTGAGAGCCCGTGAGGTAACGCTTAGTAAACGTTTTCAACTACAATTATAGATATATCGTCATTACCGAAACCTGCAAATAAAAGGAGATTGGTACGCCCAGAAATGAGTAATAAACCATGATGTTATATTTAATTATTCAAAATACGTACATCCCCAGATTCTCATTCTTGTACAATATCTTCATTTTTAAAATGCTTTTAGCAAATACTATCTTTAGTACCAGGCATTCACAATGTTTTGCGAAGGATGGTGAATCGGAATTGTTTATTTATTGGATGTTATTCCTGATTTATAACTTTCAACGAAATATTATTTTCTACATTTGTACATTGTAACAAATATTTACATAAAATTAATTAACGTATGTCAATTTCAATTTAAATTGACAGATGACAGTTACCTATGTGTCGGGAACATTTCTAACCTTACACGCTGAGACATCTGGCGGATGCCAACTTCGTAAACACGGATATTTTTAAAGAGTTGACTCACCTCTTATATTTGTACACCGTGTATTACCTCCCGCTATCCTTGGTAAGGGTGGTATAAGGATCGTGCTAAAAATCGCATATCGAGATTTTAGTAAATGACCATGTTTTAAGGTCCCTACAATCCAATTTTAACATTTTCACGATGATGTCTGTGTGTATGTGTGTATGAGTGTGTGGATCCTCCACTCTAATTCAAATACTATCATTCAGAAAATTTTGGAACCTTGTATTTCGAACTTTTTCTGTAATGGAAAGAGCCCAATAGATTTTGGTGAAATTCGGATAACCGGAATACCGGAAATTGCACTTTACTAGAAGCTCAAAATAGTTTTTCTTCGAAAAATACCTTTAAATGTTATTTTTTGAGATTAATATTATTATAAAAATTAAAGATTATTCAATTTTCTATAGATTTGTATTAATACTTTTTCTATATATTTTATGGATAAATTAATAAAATTATCTATAATTTAAATCCCAGAGCCTCCGCTTTAAACAAACAAAACGCAGTTATTCAAATGTATGTAACTGACAGGTAAATGTCGCTATCAAAGAACTAATCATTTAAAAATAATATTAGTAACGTTTTAAAAAGAAAAAAGCAAATAGAACAATAGAAAAGGAATTCAATACAGTTTCCAGCATAAGTAAATATTTAGGTATGTATGATTAATAAAAATTAACGATTCACAAAAATGTTTAAGATAATCCTCATTTCTGGATTAGCGAATTCTATTCTATCCCGGTATTTAAAATTTAATCTTCATTTTATTATAGTTCCGGTGGCCAATGGTTCGAGCAACGCCTCATGTCATGAGTGCCCTCGGGGCTGGGTGGGAATCCCACTAAGGCATGGATGTGTGTGAATGTGAATCCACACTGTAATTGGGATTTAATCCTGTTGAGGGATTTAAAAAAAAGGTAGATACTTTGATTAATTAGACTATATTTTAAGAAATAAGCTGTCAAAATTAGGGTAAAATTTGCTAATTCAAAAATAAGGATTACCTTAATTTTTTTGTGACTCGGTCTGTAAATGGAGGGAGGTATTGTGATGGCCACACCAGATTTTTTTATCATACTATAAACTATGGCACATTACTTACATAACCCCTGTATAATGAATGGAATTTTTCTTTTCGGTAAAACCAACTATGTATAAGTTATTTTGAAATAATGGCTATTATTAACTATGCATTATTAAAACTAGAATGTAGAATTATAGAAAGTAATTTATCATATTCTATCTTGATAAATATATAATATATGTGATGTTAATGAGTTTATGAACGATAATTTTGTCGTAGGTTCGGATGATATGTAAATGTGAGGCTGTCTGTATCTATCATGAGATGAGCGTCATTTCTCTTCTGATTTAATGATATCGTTATTCCGCTTCATTGGATGAATTAGTCGCTAAACTGATTCAAATTAGGTTCACACTTTCCAGACTTGATGTTTTAAATAAATAATTATATATTCATATTTTGTTAAAGCTAGATTTCTCACACGAATGTAACAAATGTTTTGAGAAAAGTTAAGACCTCTTTATCAAATAGAATTTTTTTATTGAAACGTTAACATAAGGATTTCTTTCTATAAAATCATTCTTTATAATAATTTTGCATTGAATATAAACACATCGCGGCCATGTGCTACCCATACTCCATTTGACATATGCACCGAAGTCCATATTCCTTTAGTACCTAATCGACGTACGTCGTTTTGCCTTAACCACGTCGACATGTTTAACTGTTTAAAGGTTTATCTGTCAAGTTATATAGATTCATTTATTACCTCCCGTCATACCAGGTAAGGGAGGTAATGTAATCGTGCCAAAAATTCGATGGTGAGTTTTCAGTAAATAAGCACGAATTAGGATCCCCACAACACGTTTTTACTATTTTTACGATGATGTCTGTGCATGTGTGTGTTTGTGTGTGACGATTTTTTCGTCCACGATAATACCTATAATAAACTTCCAAATATATCTATTTTCCGTATTTAAGCTTCGTGCATTCATATAACGAGTTGATTAGATTTTGAGTAAAATTGAATAAATGGAAGTGATACTATACTTGAAGCCCATAACAGATTTAATTGAAAAACTATATTAAAATATAATCCAAAACTTTTCAATTTTAGTATTTAAGACTTTTATATCATGGAAAACAACATAGTAGATTTTGGATAAAATTAATCAACCAGAAGTGATACTTTACTTGAAGCTCTGAACAGATTCTCATGAAAAATATATTATGATATACTCCTTGTCAAATTTAGTATTTACGACTTTTATTTGAAGGGGAACAACATATTAGATTTTAGATACAATTGATGAACCGGAAATGATACTTTATTTGAAGCTCTAAACAGATTTTCGTGAAAAATATATTGATACAATCAAAAACTTTTCAAATTTGATATTTAAGACTTTTATATTAATAAGAACGATATATTAGATGTTTTCTAAAATTGATAAACCGGAAGTACTAATTTACAGGAAGCTATAAACAGATTTTCTTGAAAAAATATATTAAAACATGATCCAAAACTTCTCAAATTTGGTAATTAAAACACGTGAATAATTTGAAACATTAGATTTTGACTATACCTATATGATAAACCGGAAGTGGTACTTAATTTGGAGCTCTTAACAGATTTTCGAGGAAAAACATAATAAAATATAATCCAAAATTTGGTATTACAGACTTTTCTATTTATTGGAACCACAAATTAAATTTTGTTTACGAACGATCAACCGGAAGTGATACTTTACTTAAAGTTCATTGCTATTTCAAACATGGAATTGACGGGAGGTCATGTGCTGGCCACATCAGATTTTTTCTATTTGTAATTCTATTTTTGTAATTCATCTTTTAGTAAATAATTATGCATCTAAATTAATAAATAATTGTTCACTTGAGCAAGATAACTTTTGTAACATGGCCATCTTAGAAGCAACAAGAGATATAAATATTTATGCAAGCTATATATGCACTGAAAATCAGAACATAGGATTTCGACATTGGATTTTAAATAAGTGCGGAAATTGGTTCCTACGTAACTTTTAGAGCAAAACTACAAGACTTAAAAGTTGAATAAAATTACATTTTACAATTTCGTCAAGAATCACATATGGAAATAAAACACGATATCAATGTGACAGTTCAATAAAGTACCATTGCTTATAATAATACTGTATAATTATTTCCATTTTACATCATTTAAACTAGATACTGAACTATAATTGTATGAGAAAAATAACTATAACAATAACTTATAAGCAATAATATTTTATTAAACTATCATATTCATACTGGCTCGTACCACGAGCACGGTTTTAACTAAAACACTGTTTTAAGAAATGTCATATTCAAATTTCAATATTTAATTTCGTCCTTATGTTTAAAGAACGATTTTTTAAAATATTTGTTTGAATTGAACCATGTTCTGCTTTAAAATCATATTTTGATAAATCTGATATTATTTATTATTAATATTAAATAATGAAATTTGACATTTCTTAAAACAGCGTTTTAGTTAAAACCGTGCTCGTGGTACGAGCCATTGTGCTTTATCTCCATGGCCGTCTGATTCTTGACTAAATTGTGATATATTATTTACGAAATATCTTGTCTTTAGATTTACTGTTACATTGACTAAAAATATTGTTTACATGCGTTTCGTCCGCTCGTGTGTGTGTGAGAGAGAGGCAAAATAAAAATAATAATTTTTATCAATTTACCTACAGAATGCATGACAAATAAAAATGTTGGTTAATCAATTGTATTTTTTGAATTTGAAAAAAGGCATCATTCATAAAATTTTAATAATGATTGATTGCATTAAATTATTTATCAGTTATCATGAATACATTTACTATATCAGAAAATATCAATTCAATAATTTTTATAAGTATCAATTAAAATTGTATCTGTTAAATTAAAATAATACGACATAGTTTGAAATTAAAGTGTATATTATGTTTTCCATCGGACTCTCTAAAAACAAAAAAAATATATTTCTATCTCATGTCAGGAACGTATTATATTTATAAATTTAGGCATATTTGATGAAGTTTTTAATTCCGAATATTTAATATTTAATTAATAATAATAATAATAAAATAATGATGTAAAATTTATGTGTTGTGTCATTTTTGGATATCTAACCCTTTACTTTCTATTTCTATATAATGACTTTTTGAATACTTAAGGCCGCTTTCCCTTAACAAATTAGTATAAAAGCCCAGCATAATGCTGAAATAATCATAGTGTCTTCCATCGTTCAATAGTACAGTACCTACTAGAACAACAATCAACTTCAACAATGAGCAAAATCACCATTATCTTCTTGGTAAGTCATATAAATATTATATTTTATAAATACATGCTGTTATTTTAACTACGGATAAAAACTGATCATTGAGTAAAAAAAGCTGGTCTGATCTTCAACTGTTTCCGAGAAAGAAGCAATTTTGTATTAGAACTGATAAGATAGTGATGCAATAAAATATTATCTATGCCAGTAAATAGACTATAAAAATACAATAAAATTTTACATGAAACAGTTTTATCAAATTCTGAAAGTTAAGAAGTTTATTTGGAAATCTCAGAGAGGCAAACAAAAAGTCTCATTTAATCGAAGTGTAACGGTTACCTATAGTTTTCGAGATAGCAGAAGTAAACCTTTAAAAATTCATTTTTCACTATCTTATACCTCACAAAATATTGAAGTGGGGACCCATATTGATTAAGCTTTTTTATTCACTTTAGTCAGTAGTACAATGTGTTCAAAAATCCTAACTCGGGGTAGGCTATGAACATAGAAACGTATGTCAATTCAAATGTATTTAATTAAATGTCAATTTAACACGAGATATTGTTAAAAATGTTGTCTAAAGATATCAAAGCTATTCTTATTTTAGAAATGGAAATAAATTAGAAAATAGCGAATGGCAATATACTGTATCCTTGTTTATTATACTTTCTCCTTAAAATTACATTTCAAGATCAATTTTGACAATTTGACTTTTGAATTGATTAGACTACTCCGAGTTAAGATTTTTTTGAATACACTGTACAGGCTGTCTCATTTTCGATGTTTTTTTAATGTATCTCGGGTAATATTAATAATAGAGCGAAATCGTTTGCACATTGCAGGGTCAACTTTTCGAGAAAAGTTTAATAGTCACCACAAGAATTTTCGATCTTCTTTTGTTTCTGAGCTACAGGCAAAAACTCGTTTTTCGCTCATTTTCAAAATATATCATATCTTATTTATTATGATAGTTAGAGAATAAATATTTTTACAAAAATTTTACCGTTTTTTAAAGAGAATAAAATGGCGTAATTAGATTTTTTGAAAATTTAATAATTCTTGAGATATAACACAAACTTATGATTTTTTAAATGGGAACCTATGTTGAAAATAGTCTCATTTTTTTTCGTATTTTATAAGCTTTTCAATGATATATAACAAGTCTACATTCTTTTGTTTTAAACATTAATAAAAGACGAATTATTAATTTATTGAGGTGAAAATATTGGAAATTATCAAGAAACAATTGAAAAAATTTATTACAAATCATCATTTGTTTATTTTGATTCAATATCTATTAATTTTGTTCTCAAAATTATTCTTAACCAATTATTTTCGGGTTAGTTAAATTACTATTTATCGACGTTACAGTTGGCTTTGACACAATCCAATCAAAATGGTTTAATATGCTTTTGAAGTAAATAAATTGAAAAAATTAGTAAAACTGAAACAAAAACCATTAGAAATATGCAAATGATGATCTGGAATAGATTTTTTCATTTGTTTCTTAATAATTTCCAATATTTTCACCCCAATAAATTAATAATTCGTCTTTTATTAACGTTTAAAACAAAAGAATGTACACTTGTTATATATCATTGAAAAGCTTATAGAATAAGCAAAAAATGAGACTATTTTCAACATAGGTTCCCATTTAAAAAATCATAAGTTTGTGTTATATCTCGAGAATTATTAAGTTTTCAGAAAATCTAATTACGCCATTTTACCCTATTTAAAAAACGGTAAAATTTTTGTGAAAACAATTTTTCTCTAACTATCATAATAAATAAGATATGATATATTTTCAAAATGAGCGAAAAACGAGTTTTTGCCTGTAGCTCAGAAACAAAAGAAGATCGAAAATTTCTGTGGTGACTATTAAACTTTTATCGAAAAATTGACCCTGCAATGTGCAAACGGTTTCGTTCTATCATTAATATTACCCGAGATACCTTAAAAAAACATCGAAAATGAGACACCCTGTACATGCTCTTAAAGTTTGTTGAAAAACAGCCTGTATATCACAGTTTATACGTATATACTTCGGTATATTTGTTTTGTATTAAAATTATTTTACGATTTTTAATATTACTTGTATTTAGATTAAAATTTTAACTGTTTTTAATTGTTTAGGCTGTGTGCCTGTTCGGCCTTTCGTCTGCCCATATCCACGGCCATTCCAAATCATATGCCGTCAAGTCTCACCATCTCCACCATCCGTTTGCCGTTCATCATGTTGAATCCGGCCACTCCGAACTGTTATCCGTTCTCGCCGAAGGAATCTTCGAGCTGATCGCCAAGTGTATCCGCGTCAAAGTTGAGCTCCTTCTCTGGTTTAAGAAAGCCATCATTGGTTGGCTCATCGAAGGACTGGCTCATCTCAAACACTCCGTGGTCTATGAGAAGCATTACTGGCACGAAATTGTCCATATTGTTGCTAAGTTGCTGAAGGTTTTGGTAGGCGGTAAGACGCATTTAGACGTTGGACATGTTCATGAAATCATCTCAGGTCTGCATCACTTGATTTGATACCAAACCATGGACATAATGAATTAATTTATTGTATTGTATTAGCTAATTTATTTATGTAGTAAATTTTAATAAATTATATTTTAGTGTATTCACAGTTGTTTCATTCTGATTACATTTCATTACAGGAATTTGTTTCCCAATTATTTTAACCTATAAATTTAAGAATAAGGAAGCATCAGTATGTGAAATTTAACTGTTTTCATAATATATTCTAAAAGTATATCATATAAGCAGCCTAATAGCAAATATAAAAGTCAAATTTATACATTATAAGATTGATGATGCCCAAGTGTAAAACAGATATTTGGGAAAAGGATTTTAAAAATAAAAATCTGGTGTGGCCAACACAATACTTCCCGCTATTTACAGCCCGAGTCACAAAAAAGACTAAGTTAATCCTTATTTTTCGATTACCGAATTTTACTTTAATTTTGACAGTTTATTTCTTAAAATATATTCTAATCTAATCCAAGTAACTACCTTTTTTAAACCCGTCAACAGGATTAAATTCCAATTACAGAGTGAGTTCACATTCACTCACACATCCATGCCTTAGTGGGAATCAAACCCGGAGCCCCGAGGGCACTCATGACATGAGGCATTGCTCTAACTATTGAGCCACCGGAGCTATAATAAAATGTAGATTAAATTTTAAATGCCGCGATAGAATAAAATTCACCAATCCAAAAATGAGGATTAGCTTAAACATTTTTGTAAATCGTTAATTTTTATTAATCTAAATACATACCTACATATTTACTTATGCTGAATCGAATTCCTTTTCTATTATTCTATTTACTTTTTTCTTTTTTAAAATGTAACTAATATTATTTTGAAATGACTAGTTCTTTGATAGTGACATTTATCTGTCAGTTACATACATTTGAATAACTGCGTTTTGTTTGTTTAAAGCGTAAGCTCTGGGATTTAAATTATAGATAATTTTATAAATTTATCCATAAATTATATAGGAAAAGTATTAATGCAAATCTATAGAAAATTTAATAATCTTTAATTTTTATAATAACATTAATCTCGAAAAAATAACATTTAAAGGTATTTTTCGAAGAAAAACTATTTTGAGCTTTTAGTAAAGTCCCATTTCTGGTTATCCGATTTTCACAAAATATAATCCAAAATTTCGTATTACAGACATTCCTATTTATTGGAACAACAAATTAGATTTTGTTTACAAACGATCAACCGGAAGTGATACTTTACTTAAAGCTCATTGCTATTTTAAACATTGATTTAGCGAAAGGTCATGTGCTGGCCACATCATATTTTTTTGAAGGCGAATAAAATAAAAAGTATTGTTGACACACCAAATGCATTTTTGGATAATGGAAAAACATAATTGGAAGTTTTAAATCTTTCAGTTTTAAACAAAACATCTTGAAGGTGGTGACCACCGTTCTTTATGCACTGATGCAACTGATTTCTGAAGCTCCTCTCAACGCATTCCAACATTCGGGCTATTTCATGCCGAATGAAATTGTTCAGGGGTTTACAAATACTGCCCAATAATTCTGCTTCAGCTGATGAATCTTATTAGGCAGGGAATAGTAAGAATGAGTGTATGGCCGCGAATTTGGCGGTCCGGGTTCGATCCTGACCAACGACTAAAATTATTTCGAATTTTAAATGCTACAATAGTGACTTCTTGTCGTGCACTCTCCACGCCAGCAATGAGTGCCTGAGAGGTAACGTTTGGTAAACGTCCGCACGACACGAATATGAATATGTCATCATCATTATCGATATCTGTGTATAAAGCAGAATGGCACACCCAGCTATGTGTAATATACCGTGATAAAATATTTATATATTTATCTATGAATATATAAATAAAAGATAAAGCATGAATTTTTTGGTAAGAAAAACCACATATTGTATTATAGCTTCCTAAAGGTGCTTCAGATGTCCATTTATTTGATGTCGTATCTATTATTATTATTATTTCTGAAATTTCAGGGTTTATCTTAAAAACTCGCAAAGTCTGTATATTCTAATTTCTAATTATTTGTGGCCTTTCTGATCTTGTCAATTGAAATGTTGATATTTTATATCTCAACTACCTACCTACCCATGCTGATTCGGTTCTCATTATTTGTTTAGTTAAGCACACATTTTAGTGCAGTATATCAATTTTAGAAATGTACAAACACTCGTACCTTGCAACCACAAATAAAATTTATATCTTTGAAGAAGTTCAAGAAACAAAGTCAACGTTTTTGAAACTATTCAATTCACAAAGAAAAGTTGTCATATTTAATTATTTGTGTATGGATTAATAATTCAGTAGCATAAATTTATAGGAGGTGCAGTACCACATCACATAATTCATTACAATAATCAGTTTTACTTGAATTAGAACAGTAGTGTAAAGTACTGTACTTTTTCACAAAGGATTATTAAATACCAGTGAATTTTAAATTATAAAGCTCTGAAACAAATTGAACAGGCATTTGAAGATTCTGCCATTACAACACGACTACGATATCAGGATCAATGTAAGTACCTACGAGCCCAAAATCATATTAGTTGGATAGGCACAATAATTTCATAGGCGCCGATTACGTGGGGGCTTCGGGCCTTGAGCCCCCACACGGAAAAATCTATACAAAAAGTACACTCATTTTTAAATATTTTAATACATCAATTACTTAAACAAAGTAACAATGTATACCTATTCTATTATTTATTTTATAAAATGCCCAACTTGTCATATTGTATTAACTAAAGTAATGTGTAAGTAACGCGTGCGGACTAGCAAATAGCATTACCATCATTGTTGCTAGTTTTAAAATGCACTATTGTCGGAAATTAATAATATAATTATCCAATTTTAGTGAAAATTACGCTAAGTTTTGTAGACTCCTGTCAAATAAATTTTATACAGAGTGATCAAAATGGTTGAAGGTCACGTGATCACCTTTGTTCCAAAATAATGTCAAAATTATATTCCAATATTCCATATTCATCAAAACATTTGATTAATGTCATTGCCGTATAGTGATGCACGCGAGACGAGACGAGAAATGTAAAATATCGATCTCGTTTCGTTTTCGGATCCGTAATCTCGTTCTCGTCTCGCATAACGCTGCGAGATAAAACGAGATGCGAGAGATTTCTCGCCTCATGCATCATATTAATACACGCGAGGCGAGAAATCTATAATATCGATCTCTTTTCGTTTTCGGGTCCGCAATATCGTTCTCATTCTCGTCTCGCATAATGCAACGAGACGAAACGAGATGCGAGAGTACTCTCGCCTCGTCGTGTATCACTATTGCCGTACGTTGATACTATTGAAATTTGTTTAGGATACCCAGGGGCGCGCCGTACCATTGTTTCGCCCGTGTGCCAATGCTCATCTTGACGCCCCCCCCCCCAAATTAAACAGTTATAAAAAATAAGCATCGCCATTCGAAAGAACATAAAAAAGTGGCCTAAAAAGGTGCAAACTAAAATCTAGCACTATTTCATATTTGGAAGGTATGTATTCACAAAAAATTGTAAAATTTACATGTTTGCCTATATCTAATGACCTACGGATTTTTTCTCAAATAACGACACCACTAAAATGGTCTTCTAATGGGGCAACAATTATGTGAACACGTTAACTTGAACAGCCTGTGTACTTTTTCATAGTTACCGTATGTTTTAAATAAACCACAATAATTGTTTTTAGCCTATAAAATTAATAATTCTTGCATTTTCTGCTTGATACATAGATACATCGTAGGAAAGCTAAAATAAACTCTCTTTTAATGGTATAATTTTGCGACTATGGAAATTATAAATTGGACCACATTACTTGAAATCTAATAGTGTTAAAAAATTTGAGCATTGTCGTGTGAAGGAAAATAAAAAAGGGTCCTTAAAGACGTGCAAACCAAAATTCCATATAATTTCATATTTGGAAGTTATTTGTGAATATAAAAGGAAGTGGCTAGAGTACCGAACGCGGGACCGTGTTCAAAAAATTAAGATCTCAAATTGACATGGTTTTCGCAATTTCTTTAAATATACCCCAACATTACCCAACCTAACGCCCAAACTCAGGCTTGGAAAACGCGGGCCAAGTATTATGCGATAGGTGAGGCTATTGTTTTTCTTTTTAGAGTAATATAAAAGCAATCTTAGTAAGCTATTCAACAACAGTTCCGCGTTCGTGCCGGGATTTGAATTTTTAACAACGGCCTCGAATGTTAAGACACGTCTCTTCGACGTTTCTAGTACTAAACGAGGTACTAAATCACCCCATTTGGAGTTTTGTACAGTAACCATTTGTATGTGCATTTTTCGGTAAAAACAAAATACAGGGTGGGGCAGAAAAACCTATCCGATTTCAAAACGTTATAAAATTAAAACCACTCAACTTGTCAAAAATTTTTTTATTAACATATCGCAAATTTTATGCCATTTTTAAATTTAAGTTTTGAAAAGCACATCACTCAAATGTCGTCCTTGGGAGCGGATACACTGATTTAGGCGCTCGCGGTAGCTTTCCATGACTTTCACCGTCATTTCCACAGGAATTTCTTCAATTGCCCGAGCAATTTCCCTTCGTAAAGCAAGAAGGGTCCTTGGTCGATGCTGGTAAACCTTCGATTTGAGGTAACCCCAAAGGAAGAAGTCACATGGAGTGAGATCCGGTGAGCGCGGCGGCCAGCCAAGATCACCTCTCAGGGAAATGAGGCGACCGGGAAACAGTTCCCTGAGAATGTCCATTGATCGTCGCGATGTGTGGGCGGTTGCACCATCCTGTTGAAACCACACATTTTCCACGCCATTTTCTTCCATTTTGGGTCTAAGAAAATTTTCCAGCATGAAACAATAGCGCTCGCTGTTGACCGTTACGGTTTGCCCATTTTCTTCAAAAAAGTAAGGCCCCCAGACGCCTAGGCGGGAAAGAGCACACCACACAGTCACTTTTGGGCTATGGAGGGGTTCCTGATGGATTTCTCGAGGATTTTCGTCACTCCAATATCGAAAATTCTGCCTGTTAACGGCACCACAAAGGTGAAAATGGGCTTCGTCCGTGAAGAGCACAACATCGTCGTTTGGGAGTTCTCGGAGATCGCGACACAGGTTCGTACGGGTTTCAAAATCCCTTTCACTTAATTCCTGTGCAACAACCATTTTGTAGGGATGCATTTTGAGGTCCCGGTGCAAAATGCGCCGAATACTGCGGTTGGAAATCGCCAAAGCGAGCGAATGTTTTCGCGCCGAACGACGCGGGGAACGTTCAATCGCGGCTCTCACATTGGCCACGTTTTCAGGTCCTGTTGCTGTCCTGGGACGTCCAGGCGACTTCTTTTTCAATGCTGAACTCGTCTGTCTAAAATTTGACACCCACACTTTAATCGTAGCGTGATGTGGAACAGGATCATGACGCCCGAGTCCGAAATGAATTCGAAAAGCACGTTGTGTAGCAATTATCGAACCGCCGCATTCGATAAACCGCTCAATAACAAAAGCACGATGTTCACCAGACCAAGGCATGTTGACTACTGACAAATGGCATAAAACCGGCTTTCTAACGGTCTTTACCCCACTACTCTACCTGCTCCCTCTTCTGGGAAAAAGGGATTTGAATTCGGATAGGTTTTTCTGCCCCATCCTGTATAGTCTACTAACGGGGCAACTTTGTCCTAATTCAATCGACTTCGTATCTCTTATAGTTTACGAGATCCCAATGTGAAGCTCGAAAAACGAGCATATTAAATTAAAAAACCTTAAGTCTTATTACAATTTTGCTCGCCGTGTCGCCCCTGACCAAGTGTCGCCCGTGTGCGACGCACACATAGCACCCTGTGACGGCGCGCCCCTGAGGATACCTTCCTGAAAAATATTTAATTTCATTTCATTATGCTTTATTGAAGAGCGTGACAGATTTCTTCTTGAAGCATATTTTCATTCTTTATAAATAAGACGGTTCTTGAGATTATTCTTATGACTATTATTGTAATTTAAAATCAATAAAAATATGAAATTAATAAAATATTTGTTTTCCAGAAATGCAACCATGCGGATTTGGAATGGACCAATTTTAATATTAAGTATTGTAACAAAAGTTTTTTCATGCACTGATATGGGGTCTTATCCTCATGACAAAGGTAGCAGGATATATCTATGCAGCAATATGAGTCGCAATCAATTCATCGATAAAATTAATACAGTACTAAATCATAACAACACAATAATTGACCTAAGTATCGTTCAAATATATCTTCCAATAATAAATCAACAAGTTTTTACCAATTCTAAATATGGGTACGTAAATAAATTGACAATAAAACAATGTGGAGTCACAATAATTGCAGATCATAGTTTTGATAAATTTAAACTATTAACATATTTAACAATTTTGGAGAATAATATAAAACATTTTGATGGAAGTTTCATAACATCTCTTAAACAAATAGTTTGGTTAGACACATCTAATAACAATATACAACAATTTAATATTAATTGTAATGACAGACTTCAAATTTTGGATATAAATAAAAATTCAATAACATCTATAAGAGTCAATTCGTTTCAAAAATGTGCTAATTTGTATCGTTTGCGTATAAATAACAATAGAATAAATAGTATAGAAAATAATGGATTCAGTGAATTAAAAAACCTAACTACTTTAGATTTATCAAATTGTTATATTGCAGAAATACAACAAGCATTTAGTGAATTAAATAAATTACGTTATTTAAAATTAGATAATAACAATCTTAGTAAACTTTATAATAACACATTTGTACAATTAGTAAGTTTACAAGATTTATATTTATCAAATTCAACTATTAGGGAAATAGAACCACAAGCATTTTTCGGGTTAAATAAGTTATTTCACTTAAACTTGGAACATAATAATATATATTCTCTTTACAAGAACACATTTTCTGGATTAAATAATTTAATAATCCTGAATTTAGCACATAACGAGCTAAACACCCTCTCTGAGACAGTGCTGCACCCTCTGAACAAGCTGCGGAAGTTAGACATCAGCGCCAACCGCTTCACCGTACTCGATCCTCGCACTATATTTTCACATCTAACTACCTTAAAACAAATTGACTTATCGGGGAACTTATGGTCGTGCCATAACCTCATTTCAATTTTGGAATATTTGCGGACAAAGAACATCTATTTCGAAAGCAAGATATTTACAGTAGCTAATATTGCTGGTGTTCAATGTGTTGATGAACAAGACAATGATAATTCAAATTCATACAGCATTGGCCAAATTTTTCTTTATTTATTGTTAACAATGGGTATAATATGTATTTGTTATATAATAACATGTTTTTGTTACAAATATTATAAACTAAAGAAAAATATAAATGAAAGGGCAAGTACCCCAATAGAATTAAAACCAGTTTTAATAACAACGGATGCTTATATAGAATAGATGTTGGATATTGTTCTCATAACAGAGGCTGAACACGAGAATCCGTGGCATATATATTTAACTTTGGAAAACAGTTTTATTGAAATATTATCTGTCAACTGTCATGTAAAACTTTATGGCATGATTTATACAGAAAGTTTTAGAAAATAATGATTTCTTCTGGTTTGCCATAAATTCTCATAGGCAACTAAATAATGCCGAAAAACTAATAATTTTGATCGAATATTTTATTTTCACATAATTCTTAAACAATTGGCAATCTAGAAAAATACTGCGTGCGTGCGTGCGTGTGTGCGTATGTACGTGTGTGTGCGTGCGCGCGCGCGCGCGCGCGTGTGTGTGTGTGTGTGTGTGTGTGTGTGTGCATGCGTGCGTGCGTGCGTGCGTGCGTGCGTGTGTGTGTGTGTGTGTGTGTGTGTGTGTGTGTGTGTGTGTGCGTGTGTGTGGATCCTCTACTCTAACTCAAATACTATCATTTAGAAACTATTGAAACCTTATATTTCGAACTTTTTCTGTAATGTGATTTTGGTGAAAATCGGATAACCGAAAATGGCACTTTACTAGAAGCTCAAAATAGTTTTTCTTCGAAAAATACCTTTAAATGTTATTTTTTGATATTAATGTTATTATAAAAATTAAAGATTATTAAATTTTCTATAGATTTGCATTAATATTTTTTCTATATATTTTATGGCTAAATTTATAAAATTATCTATAATTTAAATTCCGGAGCCTACGCTTTAAACAAACAAAACGCAGTTATTCAAATATATGTAGCTGACTATCAAAGAACTAATTATTTCAAAATAATATTAGTAACGTTTTAAAAAGGAAAAAGTAAACAGAACAATAGAAAAGGAATTCAATATATTTCCAGCATAAATAAATATGTACATAGCTATGTATTTAGATTAATAAAAATTAACGATTCACAAAAATATTTAAGCTCATCCTCATTTTTAGATTAGTGAATTATATTCTGAGTGCCCTCGGGGCTCTGGATTCGAATCCCACTAAAGCATGGATGTGTGTGAATGTGAACCCACTCAGTAATTGGGATTTAATCCTGTTGAGGAATTTAAAAAAAAGGTAGTTACTTGGATTAGATTAGACTATATTTTAAGAAATAAATTGTCAAAATTACAGTAAAATTCGCTAATCCAAAAATAAGGATTAACTTATTTTTTTTGTGACTCGGGCTGTAAATGGCTGGAAGTATTGTGTTGGCCATACCAGATTTTTTCGATTGTTATTATGTATTATTTTTGTTTTACCCTTATAAACTTAGAGTTGTCGCTATTTTTCATCATTTTTTTACCCTGTATATAAATTAGCCTGTATAAAGTTTTAAGGGACAGACAATATTTTAAAAAATTCTCATATTAAAAGCCTGTCATGAATTGTCGTGTTCACCCTGAATGTATTATATTGTGTTTACATGCCTGTAGCAAAAATAATATTAATATTTTTATCAGACGTATTTTATCGATAAATTTTTATTTTTTACGAATTTTTTTTGCTTAGGAACAAACACGAAAGCAAACTGTATAGTAAATCTGTGGGCGTCTTCCCAGACTCATCCTGTATAAATCAACCTGTATAAAGTTTTACGAGACTGATAATATTAAAAAAAAAAAAACTATGTTATGAATTGTCGTGTTCACTCAGTATGTATTGTATTATATATTTACGAGATCTGTTAGAAAATTATCCGACCTTTGGCCGGCAAAAAAACTGGCATATCTGGAGCGTTGGAAACCTAATCACCTTCAAAATAGTCTCCTTGGGACTCCACACACTTCTTCCAGCGATGCCGCCATTGTTGGAAGCATTCCGAGAAAGCCTCTTTCGGAATGGAGTTTAGCTCAGCTGTCGTTGCAGCCATAATGTCCTCTCTTGTCTCAAATCGCGTTCCTTTCAATGGGCTCTTGAGTTTGGGGAACAGTCAGAAGTTGCAGGGAGCCATATCAGGAGAGTAAGGAGCTTGGTGAACCACAGGAGTCTTGTTCTTCGCCAAAAAAATCTGAATCAAGTGTGGAGCATTGTCGTGATGGAGGAGCCAATTTCCTGGTCTGTTGCGCTGCACAGCATCACGTAGGAGACGGAGGACATCACTGTAGTATTTCGTAAAATCAAAGTAGTGTCACTAGTTGAATTGTAATATGACATTAAAGGAATTATTTATATATTAATTTGTATAAACAGTGTATGTATGTATCTCTTCTACGTAAATATAAATTTAGAAAGAAATTAGGTTTTCATCATTACCTAGTAACCTATAATTTTGGCAAAAAAAAGAACATAGGAGCCATATGTGTTTAGCAAGCTGCTAAAGGTGCACCAGGGCCCTGTTTCATAAAACTTCTACACTTGTAAATTACCACTGTAGAACTTGTCAAACGAATAATTTGACAAGTTTCTGTTTCAAAAACCTACAAGTGACAAGTAAACTAGTTCGTTTCTACAAGTGTATTTTTGCAGTTTACAAGTGTAGCATTTCAAAAAATATTTACAGGTTTTTACTACTAGTATTTTACAAGTGAACAGTAACCATGAATGAAAGATTGGTCATTTGAAAATTACAAGTTGACAATTGAATTCATTATAACAATTAATTTTAGGAATTTTCTTATGTAATGTAAAAAAACATGTGGTCCAGTGATTCAAAAGAGGAAGATGTTCATGTTCATTTTCGACGGGCTAGAATTTTTATAAGAAAATTGTGCTATGAATATATTGAACAAAAGTATGAACGATTTAGATTGTCTTCATAAAAATTGAGACATTTAATAATTTAATACTTTTCGATATAATCCTTTCGCCGAAACGAGACAAATTGGAACTAACCCGGTATCCGAACAAAGTCATTCTTATTACTCGATGATGACAAATCTGAAGATTCAACTTCAAATTTGTCATCATCGACCAATAAGAATGACTTGATCCCAGGTTAGTTCCAATTTCTTTCGTTTTGGGGCAACGGGATATAGCAATATTTAAAAGGGAGTAATTATTCCAATATTAAAAAAATTGATTAATCTAATTAAAATATTAAAAGAAAATATAAAAATGAGTTTATGTTTAAATAAATAGAGAAAATGCTTTATTATACTGCAAAGTGAGACTATAACAAAAGCATTTACCACTGTTCATAATATATCCTTGCCTGATCCCGGCAATATTGCCAGTCCTCATTAATGCGTGCGAAACAGCAAACCCATAGATTAATTTCAATTTTTTGCATTTCATATTTTTTGTTAAATTTGTGGAAAAAGCGCCAAATAGAATGTCTTTACGTTCTTCAATTTTCCGAAAAAACACCAATTTAACAGCATTTTTGCCATATTAAATATAATTACAAATCATTATAATTTCACCTGCTTTACTTTCATTGATTGCAAGGGTTGAATGCCTTGGTTGAATGACAAAATGTGTATAAAATTAAATTATTTTAAAGCGCATACTTTTTAATGTGATTAAAATATATATTTAAGGCAAAGGTGGCTGCATATTACATTTACTATGAAACCATGGTTTCAAACTTGTCAACTTGTAAAAATACACTAGTAATATTGGAAAACTGACAAGTACTCATAATTATTCTTGAAACAGAAATTACTAGAACTTGTCACTTGTACATTTGTCACTTGTAACTTGTAACTTGTCGACTAGTAATTTTTATGAAACAGGCCCCAGATGTCCATAGTCCAGTCAATAGATGTTTTTAAAAAGTGGTGTCAAAACGAGTTTAACATTATGTTGTTTAGGTCAGGACGAGGACGAAAAATTCAAGTTTTTGACCTTTAAGAGACACGACGCGAGCCGCCATCTTGATAAAAAATCTGATGTGGCCAGCACATTTCCTTCCGTCAGTTCTATGTATTTTGTATAAATGTCATACAGAAAGTTTCTTGCTAAAGATTCTATTTCTTGTACATTACCTCAAAACAGTTGTATGTATCTTAAAGCTCCTTTCAAACAATCCGATACCATCGAAGGTTTTGCTGGCGAGCAGGGTGAAGAAGCTCTGAAGAGGCTAATGGGTGGGGCAAAATGTTCCCCACTCTTAAAATTTTACATCTGGCGATGTCATTGTGTTATTGAATATGTTGGAGTTGGCCTTAGTAGACATCGGTAAGAAGGAGGATGATGTCTCTCAGCGACATATAATTATGTACGTAAATATTGAACAATAAACTTTATGCAACACCGGCTCATACATGTTATTATGGTTATTTAAAGAATAATTGAGAAGCCTCAGAGAATTTTTTATTTATTGTTTGCTTTTTACTTCCCGCTACCCTTGGTAAGGGATTGTGCTAAAAATCTCATATTGAGATTTAGGTAAATGACCACGTTTATAGGTCCCTAAAATCCAATTTTAACATATTCACGATGATGTCTGTGTGTATGTGTGTGTGGATCCTCCACTCTAACTCAAATACTATCATTCAGAAAATTATGAAACCTTGTATTTCGAACTTTTTCTCTAATGGAAAGAGCCCATTAGATTTTGGTGAAAATCGGATAACCGGAAATGGTACTTTACTAGAAGCTCAAAACAGTTTTTCTTCGAAAAATACCTTTAAGTGTTATTTTTCGAGATTAATGTTATTATAAAAATTAAAGATTATTAAATTTTCTATAGATTTGCATTAATACTTTTTCTATATATTTTATGGATAAATTTATAAAAATGTCTATAATTTAAATCGCAGAGCCTACGCTTTAAACAAACAAAACGCAGTTATTCAAATGTATGTTAACTGACAGATAAATGTCACTATCGAAGAACTAATCATTTCAAAATAATATTAGTAACGTTTTAAAAAAGAAAAAGTAAATAGAACAATAGAAAAGGAATTCAATACAGTTTCCAGCATAAGTAAATATGTAGGTATATATTTAGATTAATAAAAATTAACGATTCGCAAAAATATTTAAGCTAATCCTCATTTTTGGATTAGTGAATTCTATTCTATCCCGGTATTTAAAATTTAATATTCATATTATTATATCTCTAGTGTCCAATGGTTAGAGCAACGCCTCATGTCATGAGTGCCCTCGGAGCTCTGGGTTCGAATCCCACTAAGGCATGGATGTGTGTGTATGTGAACCCACTCTGTGATTGGAATTTAGTCCTGTTGAGGAGTTTTAAAAAAGGTTGTTACTTGGATTAGATTAGACTATATTTAAAATTTTAAGAAATAAACTGTCAAAATTAGAGTAAAATTCTCTAATCCAAAAATAAGAATTAACTTAATCTTTTTTGACTCGGGCTACAAATGGCGGGAGGTATTGTGTTGGCCACACCAGATTTTTTCTGTTACTGTCTGTATACTATTTTGCTTCGTGACACTACGCTGATTGTTCATGCTATTGCAATATGTGCCTGAAGTTGAGAATCACCCTGTATACTTACATTGATGCTAAATTCGTAGTCGTGTAGTGATGGCAATATCTTCAAATGCTTGTTCAATATGTTTCAGAGCTTTATAAGTTAATACCCACTAGTATTTAATAATCCTTTGTGTAGGAACAGTACAGTTATTCAAGTATAACTGGTTGTTGCAATTGATTATGTGATGTGAAGGAATACCCTGGTTCCCTCCTATAAATATATACCACTGAATTATTAATTCATACACAAATAATTAAATATGACAACTTTTCTTTGTGTTTTGAATAGTTTAGAGTATGTTGACTTTGTCTCTTGAACTTCTTTACAGATATAAATTTTAATTATATTACCAAGATACGTGTTTTTGCACAATTCTAAAATTGATACTGCATTAAAATGATTGTATATCTAAAAAAAATAATGTGTACTTAATCAGCATAAGTAAATGAAATATAAAATATCAACAATGCAATTGATAAGATCTGGCCACAAATAATTATATATTGGAATTAAGGATTTTTATGCCACAAGTGGAATTTCATAAATAATAAGATATTAAGTAGATTCAAGATTAACAATATTATTTATTTCATACATTTCACAATATCTGATGTTACCGACACAATACCTCCCGCTATTTAATTTTTATTAATTTAAATATACAGGGTGTAAATCGAAAAGTGGAAGTTAGGCGTTTAACATGGGAAATCAATTTTTCATTGCGCAAACGTTACCTAATTATTTTATACAAAAATACTGTATATAAAAGTTATAGAGTTTCAAAGGCTGCATCTAAATCATGTGAAATGATTATTTTAACTCGTCATATAAACGTAAAAATTAATTACAAAGTTACAGTTTTTATAATCTTTTTGTCTAAGCAGCCATGGATTTATGACAAAAACAACGTATTTGTTTTTTTTTGTCATAAATCCATGGCTGCTTAGACAAAATGCTCATAAAAGCTGTAACTTTGTATTACATTTTTACGTTTATATGAAGAGATAAAATAATCGTTATACATGCCTTAGATGCTGCATTTAAATCTCTATAACTTTTATTTGAAGTATTTTTGCATAAAATAATTAGGTAACGTTTGCGCAAGGAAAAATTGATTTCCCATGTTAAACTCCTATGTTTCACTTTTCGATTTACAGCCTGTACATACTTACATATTTAGTTATGCTGGAAACTGTATTAAGATCCATTGTATCTAACTATGGTTCTATTTTATATTTTCTTTATATATATATATATATATATATATATATATATATATATATATATATATATATATATATATATATATATATATATATATACACTCTAAGAAATATCGTCGGTGTAAAGTAACCAAATCGATTGGTGAAGTAATTTAGTGTTAATTTGAACACTTAAATAAGTACATTTTTCGTCCGTGTTAAAAATACGGTTTAGTTAAATTATGTCCGTGTTATTTTAATAAATTTCAAATATGTTAACCACATATGGAGTAAATAAGATATATTACTCAAAAATATGGTTACTTTTAATTACCAACAGTTTTTTGAGTTACTTATGCTCAACTTAGTGTACATTTGCACAATACGGTGCTGCAACTACACTATATTTCGTTAAAAGTAAAATAACACTCAACGCTGTTAGTATGACGTGTATTTACTATACAAGCAGCGATCAAATCAGTACCAAAGTGTGGATTGTGCAACTGTGATATGTGATATACGTATTCTTGGTTTGATCTGTGAGATGTGCGAACGTGTTTATTGCTACAAAAGTGTTATTACTTACTTCAAAATGAGTATACAATATACCATGTGATATAAAAATGAATAGTTCTAAATGAATTTCATGTGGTTTTTTAATACCAACTAACTTCCTCGTGCCCGAAATTATTGAGTCTATGGATACAATATATTTTGTTTAAACTCTATAACCACTAAAATTGCAAAATTAGATGTGTCTGAAATGACTTTAATATTTTTAAATATTTGTTTGTACAAAGAACCATATATGAAACGCTTTCATGTTCCGAGTTCCGATAGAAATTATATTATTAACATATTTTTGTACAACACAGATATTAGCCAAATATAAGATTTATTTACTTATGTATTTTTTGATATAATAAAATTATATTATTTACATTTCAATGATATCCTTATTTACCTTATTTAACACATATTCTGTAAAAAATTACTCAAATACGAGTAAATGAATACACCAAGAGGTGCTACTGAAACGCGTACTTTACACTATTTAGTGTAGAAGGTAATTAACTCGTGCGTTTAGTTAAAATACGAATTTTAGTGTAAATTTTAACACGCACTAATATTTTTAACTAGAAATTTTGTGTTAAATATTAAACCGATTTTCAGTGTACTTTTTAACCAAACAGATACTTTGTTAAAATTACACGTAATCTGGTGGACCTCCTGGAACCAATTTTAGTGTTAAAATTGGTTAAAAATTTCTTAGAGTGTATATATATATACAGTGGCGGATTTAGAAAATTATAATAGGGGGGGCACTAAATTAGGAAAATGAAATTTTTAATATATAGGGAGAACCCCCTCCCCCCCACTCGTTAACTTTTGTCTTGTATTGTAATAAATTGCTCATATAAAAGTTTTATTATTTTAAATATGCTATTTGATGGCAGATGTAAATATTTTTTATAAAGTCAGAACTTTTATTTTAAAATAGCAACCTATAATTATTTTACTAAAATATAAACCCCCAATTTTTGTTTTTTTAATGATCTATTTGGGGTCCAGCACCATAACAAAAAATAATAAAATGTACACTTTATACTTAAAGTATTATTCAATAAATAGCGATTAAGATAAAAAACAATTTTTTAATTATTACTTTTAGAGATATTTGAGGTTACTTGTCAGTGTCACTGTGACGTCACATTAATGCTACCTTTCTCTCGCTGCCTTCTATAGAACTTGTGCGAGACAAAGATAAAGCAATAGGTGTCGCAAGGTGTCGCCGTGACGTCACGTTGACTTTAAAAATCAGATTCAGTTAAACCAATACTACAAATTGCTTCAAAATTAAAAGAACTTTCATTTAAAATAATAAAAAAATCAGAGTGCAGGCCCACAAACAAGTAAATGAGTTGGAGAAATATGAGAAATAATGTTTATTCAAATATTCTAAGTAGCCATATGAAAATAAATAAAATGCAACAATGTTATACAAAACAAGTTAAAACATCAAATTAAATACCTAATAAGAATAACTTAAGCCAAAAAATGGCGCTTTATACTTTAGTTTGTTCTATTGCTTATTAAAAAAATGAGGGGGTGGACTTCCAAAATAATAAACAATTTGAAAAAGAAATAGAAATTCTGTATTTTTATTAGTATGTTTATTCTTTTATTTATCTATGTTGTGTAATACGTAAATGATAATATGTAACAATTAAATTTTTAAAAATAACAGGGGGGGCACGTGCCCGAGTGCCCCCCCTCTAAATCCGCCACTGTATTTATATATATATATATATATATATATATATATATATATATATATATATATATATATATATATGTATGTATGTATGTGTGGATCCCTCACTCTAACTCAAATGCTATCATTCAGAAAATTTTAAAACTTATTTGCGAAGAAGCCATTAGATTTTGGCGTAAATCAGATAATAGGAAATGGTACCTTTAAATATTATTTTTTCAAGATTTGTGTTATTATAAAAATTAAACATTATCAAATTTTCTACAGATTTGCATAAATACTTTTTCTATATATATTATGGATAAATTTACAAAATTATCTATAATTTAAATCATGGAGCCTACGCTTTAAACAAGTACAGGCTGTTTCATTTTCTATGTTTTTTTAAGGTATCTCGGGAAATATTAATGATAGAGCAAAACCGTTTGCTCATTTCAGGGTCAACTTTTCCAGAAATGTTTAATAGTCTCCACAGGAATTTTCGAACTTTTTTTGTTTCTGAGCTACAGGCAAAAACTCGTTATATGCTCATTTTGAAAATATATCATATCTAATTTATTATGATAGAAAAAAAATGTTTTTACAAAAATTTTACCGTTTTTTAAATAGAATAAAATAGCATAATTAGATTTTTT
The DNA here is from genome assembly GCA_963082715.1 of Harpalus rubripes. Taxonomy (NCBI): domain Eukaryota; kingdom Metazoa; phylum Arthropoda; class Insecta; order Coleoptera; family Carabidae; genus Harpalus; species Harpalus rubripes. The sequence continues at coordinate 18,749,019 of OY720461.1, forward strand.
GGAAACAATAATTCTCGAGATATAACACAAACTTATGATTTTTTAAATGGGAACCTATATTGAAAATAGGCTCGTCTTTTTGCTTATTCTATAAGCTTTTCAATGATGTACAACAAGTCTACATTCTTTTGTTTGAAACATTAATAAAAGACGAATTATTAATTTATTGAGGTGAAAATATTGGAAATTATTAAGAAACAATTGAAAAAATTCATTACAAATCATCATTTGTTTATTTTGATTCAGTATCTATTGTATGTTCCCAAAATTATTCTTAACCACTTATTTTCGGGATAGTTAAATTATTAGTTATCGACGTTACAGTTGGCTTTGACACAATCCGAAAAAGATGGTTTAATATGCTTTTGAAGTAAATAAGTTGAAAAAATGAGTAAAACTAAAACAAATACTATTAGAAATATGCAAATGATGATCTGTAATAGATTTTTTCATTTGTTTCTTAATAATTTTTTTTTTAACCCAATAAATTAATAATTATTTCTTATTTAAGTTTAAAACAAAAGAATGTAGACTTAATATATATCACTGAAAAGCTTATAGAATAAGCAAAAAAACGAGACTATTTTTAACATAGGTTTCCATTTAAAAAATCATAAGTTTGTGTTATATCTCGAGAATCATTAAATTTAAAAAAAAATCGAATTACGCCATTTTATTCTATTTAAAAAACGGTAAAATTTTTGTGAAAACATATTTTCTCAAACCTTTATAATAAATAAGATATGAGTTATTTTCAAAATGAGCGAAAAACGAGTTTTTGCCTGTAGCTCAGAAACAAAAGAAGATCGAAAATTTCTGTGGTGACTATTAAACTTCTCTCGAAAAGTTAACTATGGAATGTGCAAACGGTTTTGCTCTATCATGAATATTACCCGAGATACCTTAAAAAAACATCGAAAATGAGACACCTTGTACGTTTCCTTGGTTACACAGTTCATATCACATCACAAATGTATGTAACTGACAGATAAATGTCACTGTCAAAGCACTAATCATTTCAAATTAATAATAGTAACGTTTTAAAACCATAGTTAGATACAATGGATCTTAATACAGTTTCCAGCAAAACTAAATATGTAAGTATGTATATTTAAATTAATAAAAATTAAATAGCGGGAGGTATTGTGTGGGTAACATCAGATTTTTTTCATTTGATATTGTGAAATGTATGAAATAAATAATATTGTTAATCTTTAATCTACTTAATATCTTATTATTTATGAAATTCCACTTGTGGCATAAAAATCCTTAATTCCAATATATAATTATTTGTGGCCAGTTCTTATCAATTGCATTGTTGATATTTTATCTCATTTACTTATGCTGATTAAGTACACATTATTTTTTTTAGATATACAATCATTTTAATGCAGTATCAATTTTAGAACTGTGCAAAAACACGTATTTTGGAAATAAAATTAAAATTCATATCTTAAAAGAAGTTCAAGAGACAAAGTCAACATACTCTAAACTATTCAAAACACAAAGAAAAGTTGTCATATTTAATTATTTGTGTGTGAATTAATAATTCAGTGGTATATATTTATAGGAGGGAACCAGGGTATTCCTTCACATCACATAATCAATTGCAATAACCAGTTTTACTTGAATAACTGTAGTGTTCCTACACAAAGGATTATTAAATACTAGTGGGTATTAACTTATAAAGCTCTGAAACATATTGAACAAGCATTTGAAGATATTGCCATCACTACACGACTACGAATTTAGGATCAATGTAAGTATACAGGGTGATTCTCAACTTCAGGCACATATTGCAATAGCATGAACAATCAGCGTAGTGATCACGAAGCAAAATAGTATACAGACAGTAACAGAAAAATCTGGTGTGGCCAACACAATACCTCCCGCCATTTGTAGCTCGAGTCAAAAAAGATTAAGTTAATTCTTATTTTTGGATTAGCGAATTTTACTCTAATTTTGACAGCTTATTTCTTAAAATTTAAAATATAGTCTAATCTAATCCAAGTAACTACCTTTTTTTAAACTCCTCAACATGATTAAATCCCAATCACAGAGTGGGTTCACATTCACACACATCCATGCCCTAGTGGGATTCGAACCCAGAGCCCCGAGGGCACTCATGACATGAGGCGTTGCTCTAACCATTGGACACTGAAATTTTCTGAATGGTAGTATTTGAGTTAGAGTGGAGGATCCACACACACACACACACACACACACACACATACACACAGACATCATCGGGAAAATGTTAAAATTGGATTCTAGGGACCTTAAAACGTGGTCATTTACCAAAATCTCGACATGCGATTTTTAGCACGATCCCTATACCTACCTTACCAAGGGTTGCGGGAGGTAATAAGAAAAATATTATTAAAATTACCTAATGTTACGATTCAATATTGAAGTAGGTTTTTCAATAAACAAATACAAAAAAATAATACAGACAAAAGATAATTTCGTTATTTATGTTTGCTTATTATATCTATTTAAAAAAAATGTTATTATAAAAATTAAAGATTATTACATTTTCTGTAGATTTGCATAAATACTTTTTCTATATATTTTACGGATAAATTTATAAAATTATCTATAATTTAAATCCCATAGTCTACGTTTTAAACGAACATAACGCAGTTATTCAAATGTATGTAACTGACAGATAAATGTCACTATCAAAGAACTAATCATTTCAAAATAATATTAGTAACGTTTTAAAAAGAAAAAAGTAAATAGAACAATAGAAAAGGAATTCAATACATTTCCAGCATAAGTAAATATGTAAGTATGTATTTAGATTAATCAAAATTAATGATTCGCAAAAATATTTAAGTTAATCTTCTTTTTTGGATTAGTGAATTCTATTCTATTCCGGTATTTAAAACTTAATCTTCATTTTATTGTAGTTCCGGTGGCTCAATGGTTAGAGCAACGCCTCATGTCATGAGTGTCCTCGGGGCTCTGGGTTCGAATCCCACTAAGGCATGGATGTGTGTGAATGTGAATTCATACTGTAACTGGGATTTAATCCTGTTGAGGGGTTTAAAAAAAAGGTAGTTACTTGGATTAGATTAGACTATGTTTTAAGAAATAAACTGTCAAAATTAGGGGTAAAATTTGCTAATCCAAAAAACTTAATCTTTTTTGTGACTCGGGCTGTAAATGCCGGGAAGTATTGTGTTGGCCGCACCAGATTTTTTTTCTATTATTATCATAAATAATTCCTGAACTTACATTTAAAATGAGAAATATTCGTTTTCCGGGAATGGACTGTTTCATATTTTGAGTCAGAGTTCAACGTTTCGCCCGCAGTCATATGGGACATCTTCAGGAGCAAGGGGGATAGTACTGTCTTAAACAAGGTTACCCGACGTGTCAACCACGCTAGAGGCCGAGTTTAGGCAACAAGAGGGGGAGACTCAGTTTACAAGGTTACCCGACGTGTAAACCACGCTAGAGGCCAAATAAACCAAGTGACGAAAAAAGGCCGAGAAGACGGTTATATAGATACTAATCTAAAGATACGGTAGATGAGCAGAGCTAATGAGGACCAATGGAAATCGAGTTCGTAATGGTAGATTGGGCGTGTCGTGTTCCGAGAATCACCGGTTTCCACATGTGGCTCAAGAAATAGCCATCATCCCGATTGATGTTATTCGGATGTTTCCATATTTCTAAAGTTTCCCTGTATTTACGTCTGTAAAACTCAGGGACAAGAGCTAAAATGCGGGAATTTTCAAATAAGATGTTATGTCCTGTGTTGTGTTGGTGTTCTGCGACCGCAGATGTTAATACCATACCATTACGCAGACAGCGTTTGTGTTCTGACACCCACCCACAGATAGGTATCTCAATTTTAATTCTCATTACCATCCCTCGCAGAAACTCTCAGTAGTCAACGCTCTCGTACATCGTGCCATTAAAATCTCTGAACCTGATTTCCTACAGCAGGAGCTTGATCACATCAGACATAGTTTAATCCAGAACAACTATGACGTAAAATTAATCAACAATGTAATTCATAGACAATTAAATCCTTTACCCAAAAAACCTGTGGATACCTCGTTCGAAACATTTGCATCTATCCCTTACATTAAAGGTTTCTCGGACAAAATAGGTAGAATTCTCAATAAAAACAATATTAAGGTCTTTTTTAAACCTCCACAAAAGATCTCAGAAATACTCCCCCAAACTAAAGATAAACGCGAACCCTTGTCGTCACCCGGTGTTTATAGTATTCCTTGTTCTTGCGGCACAGTATACATAGGTGAAACAGGAAGGAGTGTTCACACTAGATTGTCAGAACCCAAACGCTGTCTGCGTAATGGTATGGTATTAACATCTGCGGTCGCAGAACACCAACAGAACACAGGACATAACATCTTATTTGAAAATTCCCGCATTTTAGCTCCTGTCCCTGAGTTTTACAGACGTAAATACAGGGAAACTTTAGAAATATGGAAACATCCGAATAACATCAATCGGGATGATGGCTATTTCTTGAGCCACATGTGGAAACCAGTGATTCTCGGAACACGACACGCCCAATCTACCATTACGAACTCGATTTCCATTGGTCCTCATTAGCTCTGCTCATCTACCGTATCTTTAGATTAGTATATAACCGTCTTCTCGGCCTTTTTTCGTCACTTGGTTTATTTGGCCTCTAGCGTGGTTTACACGTCGGGTAACATTGTAAACTGAGTCTCCCTCCTTGTTGCTTAAACTCGGCCTCTAGCGTGGTTGACACGTCGGGTAACCGTGTTTAAGACAGTACTATCCCCCTTGCTCCTGAAGATGCCCCATATGACTGCGGGCGAAACGTTGAACTCTGACTCAAAATATGACACAGTCCATTCCCGGAAAACGAATATTTCTCATGACTCAGACTGTGGAAGCCTACGCAATTATTTTACATTTAAAATATTTTCTAAAAAAATTGAAATCTGCTTCTTTAAATAACAATAAATCTGATATTAATAAACATTTGTTTTCCAGAAATGCAACCATGCGGTTTTGGAGTCGACGAGTTTTAATATTTTTAAGTATTGCAAAAAATATTCTTTCATGCACTGACATGGGATCTTATGGTTATGGTTCTGACTGCAGGTCATACCTATGCAGCAATATGACTCGCAATCAGTACATCACCAAAATTAATACAGAACTAAATTCGTACACAATAACTAAACTAAGTATCGTTCAAATATATCTCCCAATAATAGATCAAGATGTGTTTATCAATTCTAAATATGAGTCCGTAACTTATTTAACAATTAAACAATGTGGAGTGACAACAATCGAAAATCATAGTTTTGATAGATTTAAAACATTGGAATATTTAAAAATTTTGGAGAATAATATAAAACATTTTTATGGAAATTTTATACCATCACTTGGAAATTTAAATACATTAGACATATCTAGTAACAATATCCAACAATTTAATATTAATTGTAATGACAGACTTCAGATTTTGGAAATAGCTAATAATTTAATAACATCTATAAGAGATAATACGTTTCAGAAATGTGCTAATTTGTTTTCTTTGGATATAAGTAACAATAGATTAAATAATATAGAAAATAATGGATTTAGTGGATTAAAAAACCTAACTACTTTAGATTTATCAAATTGTAATATTGCAAAAATACAGCAACAAACATTTAGTGGATTAAATAAATTATTTCATTTAGGTTTACATAATAACAATATTAGTAAACTTTATAATACCACATTTGCAGAATTAGTAAATTTACGTACTTTATATTTATCAAATTCAACTATTAGTGAAATAAAGCCACAAGCATTTTTCGGGTTAAACAAGTTATTGCACTTAAATTTGGAGCATAATAATATATCTTCTCTTTACAATAACACATTTTCTGGATTAAATAATTTAGAAACCCTGAGTTTGTCACATAACGAGCTAAACACCCTCTCAGAGACAGTGCTGCACCCTCTAAACAACCTGCGGAAGTTGAATATCAGCGCTAACAACTTTACTGTACTCGACCCTCGCACTATTTTTCCACATCTAACTAAACTACAACAAATTGACTTGTCGGGGAACTTGTGGTCGTGCCATAACCTCACATCAATTCTGGAATATTTGCGCACAAAAAACATCTATTTCGAAAGCAAGATATTTAACATTACAGTAGCTAATATTGCTGGTATTCAATGTATTGATGAACAAGACAATGAAAATTCTAACTTAAACAACATTGGCCATATTATTCTTTATTTATTCTCAACTGTGTTAATAATTATTTGTTACCTATTTACTAACATGTTTTTGTTACAAATTTTATAAACAAAAGAAAAATAAAAATAAAAGAGCAAGTACCCCAATTGAATTAAAACCTGTTTTAATAACAACGGATATTTATATAGAATAGATATTGGATATTGTTCCGATAATAGAGGCTAAACACGAGAATCCGTGACATACATATTTAACTTCGGAAAACAGTTTTATTGAAATATCTGTCAACTGTTTTTGTTTTACCATAAATTCTCATAGGCAACTAAATAATGTCGAAAAAACGGTAGGGGAGACCGGTGTCAATTGTTACAAAATTTAAATTTTTATTTTTCACGAGTTATGGAGTCTCGTGGCCGAGTGCCTGAGTGTCTGGTCGCGAATCTGGGGAACCGAATGAGTGCCCGTGAGGTGACGCCTGGTAAACGCCCGCATGGTACAAATATGTCATCATCATTACCGATATCTGCGTACAAAGCAGATTGGCACACCCAGCAATGGGTAATATGCCGTGATGATATATTTTTTATTTTATTTTATTTTTCACGAGTTAACGTTACATTTAGAAAATACCTATATGAGAACCTACCCACCTTAGTGAATAATGGAAAATTGGGAAATGATCGGACACGCAGTCTAATGTAAATAATTTATTTCCTGGCCTACGTTTCGACTGTACTACAGTCTTCCTCAGGGCTGTAGTACAGTCGAAACGTAGGCCAGGAAATAAATTATTTACATTAGACTACGTGTCCGATCATTTCCCAATTTTCCATTCTGCTACCAGTCGATCATCGTACTCCACATTAGTGAATAATATCTTGAATTTTAAACTTTTGAAAATGTGACAAATGTAAAAGTATATGGATTTTTAGTCAGGCATTACAAATGTTACAATTGACACCTAACTGGTGTCTCGTCTTTTTGCTTAATTTATAAGGTTTTCAGTGATATATAACAAGTGTACATTCTTTTGTTTTAAACATTAATAAAAGAGGAATTATTAATTTATTGGGGTGAAAATATTGGAAATTATTAAGAAACAAATGAAAAAATTTATTACAGATCATCATTTGTTTATTTTGATTCTACATCTATTAATTGTGTGCTGAAAATTATTCTCAACCAATTATTTTCGGGTTAGTTAAATTACTATTTAGCTACGTTAGGTATAGTTGGCTTTGACACAATCCGAAAAAAATGGTTTAATATGCCTTTGAAGTAAATAAATTGTAAAAATGAGTAAAACTGAAACAAATACTATTAGAAATATGCAAATGATAATCTGTAAGAGATTTTTTCATTTGTTTCTTAATAATTTCCAATATTTTCACCCCAATAAATTAATAATTTATACATACATACATACATAAAATCACGCATTTCCCACTTAGTGGGTTAGCACAAACCCGAAAGAATTAAAATAACATCATCCAGTCTCTCTTTCAACAACATTTTTACTAACCTGACATCATAGGTACAACATATATTCCTTACTCTTAACATATTAAAGTGACCGATTTTCGGTAGCGAAATACCGCAACCGGACCACAATAATAGTTACGAAACAATCATCCTTCGCCACACGTTCCTGTCTAAGCACACATCTTTCGCCTCGGCCACATTCATAATCGCATTCATACACGCTCTTCTTCTCTTCCCACTCGGAAACTTTCTCTCTTTTAGTACCTTATCAATCACATCCATCCCCTTACACACTAGACGGCCACGCAATCGAATACCCTCAATTTCATCAAGATATATACGCTTTACAATCCGTCCACTCTTCATTCTCTCCACATGACCAAACCATCTCAACTGGCTCGTTCCTACTCTCTTAACAACATTCTTCCTAACCATACATTCTTCATACACCAAATTATTATTATGTTTAAAAAAAAAGAATGTAGACTTGTTATATATCATTGAAAAGCTTATAAATTAAGCAAAAAGACGAGACTATTTTCAACATAGGTTTCCATTTAAAAAAATCATAAGTTTGTGTTATATATCGAGAATTAATAAGATTTCAAAAAATGTAATGACGCCATTTTATTCTATCTAAAAAACGGTAAATTTTTTGTAAAAATAATTTTTCTCTAACTATCATAATAAATAAGAAATGATACATTTTCAAAATGAGCAAAAAACGAGTTTTTGCCTGTAGCTAAGAAACAAAAAAAGATCGAAAATTCCTGTGGTGACTATTAAACTTTTCTCAAAAAGTTGACCCTGCAATGTGCAAACAGATTTAATCTATCATTATTACCCGAAATACCTTAAAAGAACATCGAAAATAAAACACCCTGTACATAAATTTAGTATCTAATATGAATTGTAATAAGACATTAATAGTACATTAAAACACAAGTATCATAAGGCAATCTGTTAACGTACGAGTCCAAGTTTGGAAAACGAGCCGCCAGGCAAGTTTTACAAAGGACTTTATGATACATGTTTTTTATACTATTTTTACCTTCCGTCACCTTCAGGTAAGGAAGGTATTGTCTTTGGTCAAAAAATTCGGTGGTGAGTTTTTAATGAATAAGCACGTTTTAAGGTCCCTAGAATACGATTTTACTATTTTTACGATGATGTCTGTATATGTGTGTGTGTGTGTGTGTGTGTGTGTGTGTGTGTGTGTGTGTGTGTGTGTGTGTGTGTGTGTGTGTGGGTGGTTGGGTGTGTGTGTGTGTGTGTGTGTGTGTGTGTGCGTGCGTGCGTGCGTGCGTGTGTGTGTGTGTGTGTGTGCGTGCGTGCGTGCGTGCGTGCGTGCGTGCGTGCGTGCGTGCGTGCGTGCGTGCGTGTGTGCGTGTGTGTGTGTGTGTGTGTGTGTGTGTGTGAGTGTGTGAGTGTGTGAGTGTGTGAGTGTGTGAGTGTGTGAGTGTGTGAGTGTGTGAGTGTGTGAGTGTGTGAGTGTGTGAGTGTGTGAGTGTGTGAGTGTGTGAGTGTGTGAGTGTGTGAGTGTGTGAGTGTGTGAGTGTGTGAGTGTGTGAGTGTGTGAGTGTGTGAGTGTGTGAGTGTGTGAGTGTGTGAGTGTGTGAGTGTGTGAGTGTGTGAGTGTGTGAGTGTGTGTGTGTGTGTGTGTGTGTGTGTGCGTGCGTGCGTGCGTGCGTGCGTGTGTGTGTGTGTGTGTGTGTGTATCAAAATTTTCGTCTACGATAACTCTAATACTACAATTCCAAAAATTATAATTCTTTCGTATTCCTCTTCGTTGCACCCATATTAAGAGCTGATTAGATTTTGGTTATAATTGGTCAACCGGAAGTACCCTCATTTGAAGATTTTAACAGTTTTTCTTGAAAAAACGATGTTAAACGTCATTTTTTCACATTTAATGTTATTATAAATATTAAAGAACATTGTATTCTCTATACGATTTGACTGCATTTTAAACTTCATATTAAATGGATAGAGAGTTATAAAGAAATTAAATTTCATAAATTAGCCAGCTATGGTAGAAACAACTATATTAAGAAAATTCTGATTGAAAGATGTCAGTGTCAAGTGCAATTGACATATTCGTAATATTTTTGTGTTATAATTTTAGTCGAAATATAGGATCTTTTTGCTCGAAATATACATACAACTGTCGAAGGTAATGTATATACAAGAAACTTAAAATCTTTTTCAAGGAAATTTCTGTATGGATTTTATAGAAAATACATACGGATTTACGAAAATTCTACCGGTAGATACCGTATCTAGCGACTGTGTTTGAAAACACGAGTGGTAAAAAGTTATCGTGTTCGAAAATTGTTCAATATCTACCAGATCCATCTACCGGATTCATGAAGAATCTAATCTCAAAAAAAGGTAGTGATGCAAAGCGAAGCGCGCGCGCTAAAATGAAAATGTGTTCAAAGTAGGACTCTGGTCAGTTTGTTAAATACGTCAAATTTCTAACCTGTTACAAATATTTTCATAGGTTATGGATCTACCCTGTTTACCACTTGCGTTCTTAAAATATCGATTCTGGTAGTTATAAAAAGCTGTTTACCGGTAACAGTTCTTGGGTTGAAGGTTCGTAAATACCTCTTATAACTGACGGAAGGTAATGTGCTGGCCACATCAGATTTTTTCTATTGAGGTAATTTTACAATTAGATTTTTTAAAAAAGGAGTCAAAAATATGAGTTGGTGTTTTTTGTCAGTTATGTTGGTAGCGTTTCCCGCTAAAAATTGAAATTTCACATTTTGACAGTTTGTGTATCTTGTGATTTTGTCTGATTGTTTACATTAAAACATTGTATCAAGCATTATACAATTATGAAAGAGGAAAACCAATACATACAATGAACTCCAAGGTTACTAATGAACCATCCTGATTTGACATATCGGTGTTTCGTGTTGGTTATTATCAATAAAACTTGAATATGGGATTGAAGGACATTACGTGGACCATCAAGCCTTTTTATTGAGAAAACAACATATAAATAAAACTCTTTAAATTAAGAAATACTTTAATGAACAGTTTATTACTCTAGATTTTTACTTTCCACCATTTTTACAACACTCACTGCTCAGTTGCACAGATAACGGAAACAGCTTTTCTTACAATTTTTGATACAAAACATATATGGCATATATTCGATAGTTCGCCACAACGTGGAACTGCAAATCATGGATTAAAACGTCAACTTTTCATATTTGTTTGCTAGTAGCCGCCACAAATTGAGTAGACAGTGTTAACATTTTCAAGTAACGTGCATCATACATTTCATAACCTGCCTGGAATAACAATACATTAAATTCAAAATTGCATTACCATAAAGTTAAATTGTAATAAATAAAACTTACCATTTTAATTATTTTGACAAAGTAAACCTGAGCGCATTGTTTCTTTCATAATTTTTTAGTCGAAATTTTAACTTCACAGATTCTTATTCTTTCTTAACTAACACAGCTATAGCTATAAATTTCTTTTCTTTCTAGTCCTATCAGCTAGTGAAAGGATAAAAATCCACAATTAAAAGTAATATTTCAACACAAACAATTTACCATTTTAAGGTTATCTGTCAGTTATGAAAGCATGTCTACCACCTCTAGAACATGAAAGGCGCCAAAAACAGTACGTTTATAGATTTTCTAAACGTCGTGTTTTCAGTGATAAACAGTGCTTTTATAGAAACATAAGAACACCGAAATAGAAAAAAAAAATTGATATGTTAGATTGTATAAAAACAATGTATGTATGTTTTCTATGTGAATATAAATTTAGAAAGAAATCAGGTTTCCATCATTACCTATACTCTATCCGTTTTAACTATAGACTAGATGGCGTTTCGAGCGCGGCTGTTTTTACATGTATTAAATAAAGAATTCAAATTTTGGCGCCATTCCTGGATTTTAAAAAATTCTTTCTAATTGACATTGTTTTTATGCATACACTTATAATCTCTGCGCACCTTTCTCTACATGTCGGCGAAAGGGGCATGCATAAATGAAAACCACATTATTCAAATAAATTTTAAATAAAACAACGTAAAATAAAAATATGATTCACGTTTGAAATATAAATATTTACTCTCTGAAATATACATATACATTATATGTATATTCTAAACAAATTTATTTGTTTCTGGGGTGATCCGAATGACCCTTTTTCCTCATGATCTTTTATAGCTTTTCAAATACTATATCGTCCTATGCCCAGTTCTGATGCCACAATTTGGACACATACTGATTTGCAATATGGATTCGTGGCACGATATGTGCAATATAAATTATACACCATTTCTTTGCCCGCTTCGGAGGGCCTTTCCTTTTGGATGTTGTAAAACATTGGCAGAGCCAGGTTTACGATTTTTATCCATAATATTAACGAAGAGAACAATAACAAAACTAATGAAAAACTAAGAAAACGCGCACAACGAAAACTATGTAATAACGCCAAAACACTACGAAAATTATATAAACGAAAAGAACAATAATATAATTAACAAACAGAACTGAAATTAATAATATGTAGTAAATCGTGTACTATTGACTTTGTTGACTTTTATTTATTTTATGTCAGACGGCATAACATAAATCAAAATAATTGACACAGTTGTCAAGTAAATTTAAATTTCGCGTCAATTATTTTGCTGTGTAAACTCGGTTCACGTTTGAACCAATCAGAGAGCTAGAATCTTAGGCCCTATCTCACCCAACGCTCTATAGTTAAAATGGATAGAGTATAGTAGCCTATAAATATGACAAACAAAAGAAAGTATTGCTCGCCAAAAAAGCACCAGATGTCCATTTAATCGAAGTCCTATCTTTATTATTTCCGAAATTTCACTGGTGGCATAAAAATCCGCAATTCCAATTTCTAATTATTTGTGGCCAGCTCTTGTCAATTGCTATGCTAATATTTTATATCTCAATTACTCATGCTGATTAGGTACACATGATTTGTTAAGATAAGCAATCACTATAGTGCAGTATCAATTTTAGAATTGTGCAAAACCACGTATCTTGGAGACATTATTAAAATTTATATGTTTGAAGAATTTCAATAAACAAAGTCAACGTTTCCGAAACTATTCAAAACACAAAGAAAAGTTGTCATATTTAATTATTTGTGTATGAATTAATAATTTAGTAGTATATAGTTATAGGAGGGAAGCAGGGTATTCCAATGTGCAGTCACATCACATAATTCATTACAATAATCAGTTTGATTAAAATAATTGTAGTGTGTATTCACAAAGGATTATTAAATACCAGTGGTTTTTAATCTGAAACATATTGAAGAAGCGTTTGACGATTTTGCTATCATTACACGACTACAAATTCAAGATAAGTGTAAGTATACGGAGTGATTCTCAACTTTAGGCACATATTGCAATTTATTTATTTATTTATAATAATAATAATAATAATAATAATAATAATAATAATAATAATAATAATAATAATAATAATAATTATAATAATAATAATAATAATAATTATAATAATAATAATAATGATTTATTACTTAACAGGAAGAACCCAATACAAGTAAATGAACATGAGAAAAAAAATATAGTTTACATGTTATTGTATTTCGCAAAAAAAATAAGGTCGGATACTTTTCTAATAGACCTCTATACAAAAAAAAATCAGGAATAAGGTGCTAATTAATCAGGAATAACAAAATGAAAATTCAACCAGTGGTTCTCAAATGGTGGAACAAAATTATAAATATTTTTTAAATGGTTACCTATATAATTAAGCAAACATAAGTAACAAAATTATTTGTCACCAGTATTATTTTTTATATTTGTTTATTGAGTAACCTACTTCAATATTGTAACATTAGGTAATTTCCAATTTTTAATAAGATTTTACTTATTTTTCTGTTATTATGATAAATTAAATATTCTATTTCTTGTACATTACCTTCCGGCAATTGCATGTATTTTATGCAAATTTCATACAGAAAATTCTTACTTTGTGACGTTTTCTATATACAGTGTAATGTATCTGCAGAAATAAAAGATTTATTATTATTATTATTATTATTATTATTTCTTGTACATTACCTTAAAGCAATTGTATGTATTTTATACAAATTCCATACAGAAAGCAAAAGATCCTATATTTCCAGTAAAATTATAAGACAAACACACTATGTCAATTTTACTTGACACTGACATCTTTCAATCAGAATTTTCTTAATATAGTAGCTGTTTCCACAGCTATGGCTACTTTATGAAATTTAATTTCTTTATAATTTTTTAACTCTATATCCATTTAATATTAAGTATAAAATGCAGTCAAATCGTATAGAGAATAAAATATTCTTTAATAGTTTTTTCAAGAAAAACTGTTAAAATCTTCAAATGATGGTACTTCCGGTTGACCAATTGTAACCAAAATCCAGCTCTTCATATGGATATAATGAAGAAGTATACACGCACACGCATACGCACACGCACACGCGCACACGCACGCGCACTCGCACGCACACGCACACGCACACGCACACGCACACGCACACGCACACGCACACGCACACGCACACGCACACGCACACGCACACGCACACGCACACGCACACGCACACGCACACGCACACGCACACGCACACGCACACGCACACGCACACGCACACGCACACGCACACGCACACGCACACGCACACGCACACGCACACGCACACGCACACGCACACGCATACGCACACGCACACGAACACGCACACGCGCACGCGCACGCGCACACACACGCACACGCACACGCACACGCACACGCACACGCACACGCACACGCACACGCACACGCACACGCACACGCACACGCACACGCACACGCACACGCACACGCACACGCACACGCACACGCACACGCACACGCACACGCACACGCACACGCACACGCACACGCATACGCATACGCACACGCACACGAACACGCACACGCGCACGCGCACGCGCACACACACGCACACGCACACGCCCACGCACACGCACACGCACACGCACACGCACACGCACACGCACACGCACATACATCACACATACATACACGTACAGACATCATCGTAAAAATAGTAAATTCATATTCTAGGGAAGGGACCCTAAAACGTGCTTATTGATTAAAAACTCATCATCGAATTTTTTGACTAAAGACAATACCTTCCTTACCTAAAGGTGACGGAGTGTAAAAAATGTGAAACTGACTCATATAAATAACATTATTGGCTCGATTCTGAACCCATATTACATCGATGTAAGCCCTGTGTGAATCCGTGGTAACCAAAATGTAGTGAAAACGATATATTCTGAGCATAGATGTATGCACTGTAACTTTACATCAGCGCTGTAAAATTTACATCGGCTCTTTCTCGCGACGGAACGCTTATAGTTGTCGAATTATTTAAAAAATAAATAAAAATTTTGGCAAGATGAATAATGATCGAGGAAGAGTTTCGAGGGTAATTTTATAATAATTAAAATGTGTTATATAATTTAAAAATAAATTTTAAAAATCCCGGAAATCAAATGAGAATTATATGCGTGCATATTAGTTTTTACACAAAATTTAGATATGCTACAGATAGGAAGAATTGAACTCGTATGTCCAAAAGAATTTTAACTTTGCGGATAAATCTTTTAACTTGTTTATTAAATAATTTTCGGATTAATTGTTCCACTGCGAGACGTATAATCCTTCTCCATTGCACTTATATACATATAGATAACTGCATATTTTCCATCATCTTACAGACTTGCAGTTGAAATGAATGACAGTTCACATAATAATGATGAAGTTAGCTGTAATGTACGTAAGCGCTGTAGCACCCGCTGTAAAGTATTATTATTAAAACGAAAGTATAAAATACTTAAATTAGATTGAAGGTAATAGCTCAAGAAAAATAACCATAATTTAAAATTAAATATAAAATAAATTGTGTGACAGTTATGCTGCCACCTGCAAAAGTTTGGCGTGAACGCTCCCAATGGACATCCACTTTTCCACTGCATTAGTTTAATGTACAAATAAATTATACAAAAACTTACAATATTCATTACAAAATTTGCATTAATTTTTTGTAAAAACGAAAGCCAAAACAATATCTTGAAGTCATATTTGAATACGTTCCTATCTTCACTGCAAATCTATTTAATAGTACTGTAAGTACAAAGTGCACATTTTTTTTTTATTTTTATGGTGGAGGACTGTAGAAAAAATCTTGTGTGTGTTTCGAGCGCAAATGGATTTCGAGAGAATGCCGCGCTCCTGCGTCGCGCGTCAACAACCTCTCTATCGACAATGTCCCATTTTGCGCTCTTAATACACAAATAGCTATTTTTTGGCATAAATAAATTAGATCTAATCTGCATACTGCATATTCATATAATGTTTGTATTCCCTAACTACAGTGCTGGGAATTTGCCATATGGCCTGGTGATCGCATGACGTAAAAATGACGTCATTTTAACATCTCGGTATAGCTTCTCGTATCGTTTGGCGATCATATGACGTCAATTTTACGTCATGAGATCGCTAGGTGATACGGCAGTCCCAGCGAGGAACTTTTGTTTTAAATAACCAAATAAATATCGCATTTTGAAATTTTTGTCAATAATCACCTTTTAAGGTCCATGTAATCAGAAAAATATCAGTTATCTGAAAAAGTACTTGCACCCAAATTTACAAGTACTTTTTCAAGTACTTGGTACTTTCAAGTACTTTAGAAACTAAAAAAGTACTTGTACTTCAAGTACATTTAGAAACATCAAGATACTTAGTACTTGTAATTCAAGTACTACTTTCCGGTACTTTGCCCAGTGCTGCGTGCAACATGAAATATTTATGGACACATTTTAACTGAAAAAATTAGAGTAATTTTTTTAAAAATTGTGTTTCTTTCTAAATAATGCCTTTCCGAAAGATTTATGTTTTTCACTTATGTTTTTGCAAAATTCAATAAACCACTATAAACCAAGGAATAATAATTTGATTTAAACGTCAACGCCACTGGGTAAATATTAGCTCAGAGGGCAGTGAAGTAGATAATTAGGTATCTTTAATTTTACGACATACGCCTTTATTATTTATAGTGTGTTAGAAAGTAATGCCACTATTTACGTATATCTGTCACACCACATAAATTAAATAGACATACGTCAAATAATCTTTCCCTTTCTAATACAAAATGTTGCTAAGCTACTGCTATAAAGTAGTGTATATTCTTCTTCGAACAAATGACCTTGAATAGTCATCTTTCGTGAATAATAGTATAGATCACTTACATACAGCGGTGCATTTTCAGTGCGATGTAATTTCTCTACTTACAGCGCAATGTAAGCTACATCAATGTAACAAATGTAGCTTTACATTGTTGTAGTTTAGAATGGAGGCATATAAATCTGAAATTAATAAAATATTTGTTTTCCAGAAATCCAACCATGCGGATTTGGAGCGTACCAGTTTTAATATTTTTAAGTATTGTAACACAAGTTCTTTCATGCACTCACATGGGATATTATGATAGTAGTAGAATATACCTATGCAGCAATATGACTCGCAAACAGTACATCAACAAAATTAATACAGTACTAAATTACAACAACACAATAATTATTGACTTGAGTATCGTTCAAATATATCTTCCAATAATAGATCAAGATGTGTTTACCCATTCTAAATATAAGTACGTAAATAGATTAACAATAAAACAATGTGGAGTCACAACAATTGAAAATCATAGTTTTGATAAATTTACACTATTACAATATTTAAATATTTTGGAGAATAATATAAAACATTTTGATGGAAATTTTATAACATCTCTTGAAAATTTACATACATTAGACATATCTAGTAATAGTATCCAAAAATTTAATATTAATTGTAATTACAAATCGACATTTTCTAAAATAATAATGAGTAACAATTCATTAACGTCTATAAGAGAAAATACGTTTCAGGAATGTACTTATTTGCAATTTTTGAATATAAGCAGCAATAGAATTGATAGTATAGAAAATAATGAATTCAATAAAATAAAAAACTTAAGGACTTTAGATTTATCAAATTGTAACATTGCAAAAATACAGCCACAAACATTTAGTAGATTAGATAAATTATTTGATTTATTATTACAAAATAATAATCTTAGTAAACTTTATAATAACACATTTTCGGAATTAGTAAATTTACAAACTTTAGATTTATCAAATTTAAAAATATCTGAAATAGGCGTAGGAACATTTGTAGGATTAAATTCCTTAGAGATACTGTCAATTGCAAATAATCCAATCCATAGAATAGAACCATACTCATTTCAGAGTTTGCGGTCAGTAAAATTTGTTAATTTAAAAGACATTTTTTCTAACATTACAGTACTGAAAGCTTATACATTTGATGGATTATTAAATTTAAATATTTTGGATTTATCGAATTCATCTATAACGGATATAGAGCCACAAGCATTTTTCGGGTTGGAATCATTACATTCATTAAATTTAAGTTCAAATAAAATACATAATTTGTTTTGTGATATCTTCCAAGAAAATAATAACATACAAAGTTTGAATTTAAGTTATAATGAAATAGAAAATATAAGTATGTGCGTGTTGCAACATTTAACTAACTTAAAATGTTTAGACTTACAAAATAACCGAATCAAGGAATTACGGGTGGGCAGCCTGTCCGCATTACATCAATTACAGGTCCTGAATTTGTCACATAACAAGCTAAGCACCCTCTCCGAGACAGTGCTGCACCCTCTGGACAGACTGCAGGAGTTGGACATCAGCGCCAACCGCTTTACTGTACTCAACCCTCTCGCTCTATTTTCACATCTAACTACCTTAAAGCAAGTTGACTTATCGGGGAATTTGTGGTCGTGCCATAACCTCATTTCAATTTGGGAATATATGCGGTCAAAGAACATCTGTATCAAAATCAAGTTTTTTGACTTTACAGCGGCTAATATTATTGGCGGTATTCAATGTTTCGATGAACAAAACAATAAATTTGAGGGAGGTACTGTTGAGTCAGTGCACACAAAAAATTCAAATTCAAACAACATTAGCCATATGTTTTTTTATTTATTGTCAACTATTTGTATAATGTATGTTTCTTATAAAATAACATGTTTTTGTTACAAATTTTATAAACGAAGCAAAAATGAAAACAGAAGGGATAATACCCCACCTGTATTAATAACAATGGAGCCTTATATTGAATAAATGATTTATATGTATATATGTATATACAGGGTGTTTCCTTTAAAACAACCAGTGCTTTTTTGGACGAACTAACAACTTTAGAGAAAAATGTTTTATACCAAAAATGATCAAGAATAAAAGGATAATGTAACAATAGTAACAAACCGAATATTTATTCGGTGGTTCTTAAACGGAAAAACAAAATTATATTTTTTTAAATGGCACCCTATATAATTTTTTAGCCTTTTAAATAGAATATTATTTTCTGATTTCAACTATATAAATATAGCATAGGGTTATATAACAATTATTTCGAGAAAAATGGTATTAAAAACTAAAAATAATGCAATATTAAATGGGTTTACTACTAGCGTAACTAGGCAACAGACGTATCAATACTTGTGTATTGCATAGCCTATTGTAATATTATAACATTTTTAATACCATTTTTCTCAAAATAATTGTCATACAACCCCCTATACCATAGTTATATCGTTGAAATGAGAAAACAATCTCTATCAAATGGGCTAATAAATTATATAGGATACCATTTAAAAAAAATATATAATTTTGTTTCTCCGTTTGAGAACCACTGGTCGAATTTTCGGTTTGTTATTATTAATAAATTAGCCCCTTATTCTTGATCATCTCATATATATATATATATATATATATATATAATTTTACCATGTGACTCTAATTTTTATAAAGAACAATAAATTTACTTCCAAAGTAAATTTATTTAAATTAACAAATTCAAATCAATTTTATTCATGTATAACATTACTTGATTGTCATTTGAAGGTATAAATTTAATTTAGGTACTTTGAAAGTAAATTTATCTGTCGTTTATAAAACCAGCCATAATAGTTGTAGGTAGTTAAAGAATTGTAGACTAGTATTATTTTTAATTTACATGAATTAAGTATTTTTTAAAATTAATATGGGTCGATTCTGTTCACATCTGTAAATTTTACAGATCTGTAAATTTGTAAATAATGAACAAAATCGAAATGAAAACTGCACTCGTATGTATAATTTTATATTAATCAACAAAAATAGATGCGTTTTTATCAGGTTTTTACAGATTTACAGATCTGTAAGACTTACAGATGTAAACAGAATCGACCCAATAGTTTCACCAGTTGAATTGTAATTATATATTAGTAGAAAACAATATGTATGTCTTTTCTATATCTATGAATATAAATTTTGAAACAAATATTCAATAATGTATTCGTATGTATCTATATTGGTGTGATCTATGTTAACTGATTTAACAGCTTTTTTAGTGAAAAGTTATCCACTTCTACCTGACACTTCAACTTCCAAAAAGTAGGTATTCTTTATAGGTGAGGGAGTCATAAGAAGTAAAATATTTACATTTTTTTAAATCAATTTTTGAAGGAAGATACTATAAAATATACATATGTCAAATGCAGTCAGTAGTGTCGTTTAATTAGCTTTTATGATGATACATAAGATATCACTGTTATTTTATTATAAAAATATATTAGCAATAATCATAAGTATTCAAAATGTCAACGAGGTCTATTAGGTCACTTTTGTGTATTGGAACATACTGTATGTTAGTATGTAGTCTAGTTCTAGTTCTAGTCAGATGACTGGCGTGTCGGCATCTAGGTGGAACAATAAAATGTATCAGTAGGAGATTTAATGGTCGCTGGAGGTATTTATCAAATATATTGGTCATAAATCGATCGGCGGCTACTTACGTACATATTCCCTGCTGACATCAACAATGCCGCAATAACTGTTCTTCTATAGCTATATGTAAGTCTCATATATTTATAGAAATTGCATATTTTTTCAATACCTCTAGGCTGATTGGAACAAATAGCTACAAGTTAATGTGTCAAAAATAAATCACATATGCAACAAATTATGTCTAGAAACAAATTAAGCAGGTTTATTATGTTATAAAAATATATGTTTGTGCCGACGCGGGTAATACGATTTTAAAAACTATTTTTACGTTGCTCGCGCCGACACAGGGCCTACGTTATTTACATTTGTTACATTTGTATTTTACATGTTTGAAGTAGCAATCTATGAACTTTGTTATTTTTACCTTCCGTCACCTTTAGGTAAGGAAGGTATTGTCTTTGGTCAAAAAATTCGATGATGAGTTTTTAATCAATAAGCACGTTTTAGGGTCCCTAGAATACGAATTTACTATTTTTACGATGATGTCTGTATGTGTGTGTGTGTGTGCGTGTGTGTGGATGTGTGTGTGTGTGGATGTGTGTGTGTGTGTGTGTGCAACAAAATTTTCGTCTGCGATAACTTTAATACTACAGTTACAAAAATTATAATTTTTTCGTATACTTCTTCGTTACATCCATATGAAGAGCTGATTAGATTTTGGTTACAATTGGTCAACCGGAAGTACCATCATTTGAAGATTTTAACAGTTTTTCTTGAAAAAACTATGTTAAATATAATTTTTTCACATTTGATGTTATTATAAATATTAAAGAATATTTTATTATCTATACGATTTCATTGCATTTTATACTTAATATTAAATGGATATAGAGTTAAAAAATTATAAAGAAATTAAATTTCATAAAGTAGCCATAGCTCTGGAAACAGTTACTATATTAAGAAAATTCTGATTGAAAGATGTCAGTGTCAAGTGAAATTGACATAGTGTCTTATAATTTTACTGGAAATATAGGATCTTTTGCTTTCTGTATGGAATTTGTATAAAATACATACAACTGCTTTAAGGTAATGTACAAGAAATAATAATAATAAATCTTTTATTTCTGCAGATACATTACACTGTATATAGAAAACGTCACAAAATAATAATTTTCTGTATGAAATTTGCATAAAATACATGCAACTGCCGGAAGGTAATGTACAAGAAATAGAATATTTAATTTAGCAAGGAACTTTCCGTATGAAATTTGTACAACATACATAGAACTGACGGAAGGTAATGTGCTGGCTACATCAGATTTTTTTTACTGTTGTTATTTATTATATTATATTCAGTTGTTTTATACGATTCTTCAAATATACACATGTCATCTCTACTCTCTACTATTTATTATTTTACGTCTTATACAAATTCATATATTTATTTATTTATACAATGATGTAACGAATTAAATCCACATCGTTACATGTTCTTATTTTCTACATCTTATTTTGAAAAACATGCTGTTCTTTTTAGGAGTCAGTGTCAAGTGCAATTGCCATAGCATGTTTGTGTTATAATTTTTCTGGAAATATACAGAATCTCTTACAAAACACTTGCTGTATGGAATTTGTACAAAATATATAGATAGTGATGCACGCGAGACGAGACGAGACGAGAAATATAAAACATCGATCTCGTCTCGTTTTCGGATCTGTAATCTCGAACTCGCTCTCGTTCTCGCACATTTTTTTGGGTGTCATCTCGTTCTCTCACGAGAGTCTCGCTATAAAAATAAGCGCTTGCGCACTACGTATTTACGTAACTATTTAACTACAAAAGACAAGTTCGCACCAATAGCACCGTCTTCCATGTATTTGCAGTCGTATAACTATGATAAAGAGACGAAACACTAAATTCTGGTCACCAAATTATTTCAATACGAGCATAATGTTTATTCATTTACGGTCACCAGAAAATGTGATAAGTTAGTAAATAATTTAATTTACCTCTAAAATATCCAATTTATCATCAAATTGTGATCTCTAAACTATTTCAATACGAACACATTTTTTCATCAGTAAAACGAATTAAACATTTAAAAAATATTTTTTATAACTAAAAGTACCTGCACATTTTCATTAAATATATGCCACTATTTAGTAAGATTAAAAAACCGCCACACTGGTTATCCGCTGGCAACCAATCACTCCGCTTCTCTCCCTGTTGGCTCCCATCGACACTTAATATAACATCCTTTACTTTTCAGGGCCGGTAAATTTTTTATTAACCGTGGTTTTAACTGGGATGAATTAGGCGCTGAAATGTTGGAGAAAAACTAGTTGTATTAGATGCAAAAACGATTTTGTTTTTATTTTGCATTTCCTCGCTCTGGGACTGATACCAATAGACTCTAGATAGACTCAAAAATATAGTGAATTCCATATAATTTTGTGTTCTATGCACGAAATCGCGTGGACTCCACTCCTTGTACGGTGCATTTTTCATTGAATTTATGAATCAAAGCTATAAAGTTACAAATACTTTTTAGAGAGATTTCTCGCTTCTCGCAGTGGTTATATCGATCTCGTCTCGAATTTTAAACTGCAATCTCGCTCTTGTTCTCGTCTCGCATAATACAACGAGACGAGACGCGATGCAAGAATACTCTCGCCTCGTCCGTGCATTACTATATATAGAACAGACGGAAGGTAATGTGCTGGCAACATCAGATTATTTTTTCTTGTTCTGGAGACAAAAACGAACAAATTTAAAAAAAGTGAAAGGCGATCAAATAATTTAATGTAGCTTTTATTTATTACAATTTAGCAATTTTTTAAAAAACGCAGCGTCTTATTTGTCTGGCATATGTTTTTTTTTTAGTATCTATATATATATATATATATATATATATATATATATATATATATATATATATATATATATATATATTTATAGACAATGAGGTGTTGCACGGTTTTTTTGCTTTGCTTTAATCGTAAGAATAAGAAAAAGTATTTTACCTGTATTCTTTATTTTTTTTCGTATTATGAGAACATTGTCTTTGAAATTATAATGTTTGAATTTCTGCTTCTGCTGATGACGTTCGAAAGGACCTGACCAATGAGGATGTGGCTTACATTTGCCACCAACGGAAATAAAACGAGTGACAGTCATGACAGCTGTCAACTACTACTGATTTTTGTATTTGGAAATAATCAAACATGGTTGTAAAAAAGTGTTTTGTGCAGTGTGCCCAAATAGAACTGATAATAGGGAAAATATTTCTAGTAGTGCCTTAAAACGAAGAAGGAAGAATGAAATGATAGTCACAAGTAAAGATAAAACATAAAATCAAAACTTCTTCTACTGAGCATAAGAGAGATTGATAATTTTAATTTTACTTTGCTAGTGCTTTACTTGTCCATCTTTTATAATATTGGTCATTAAACTATGTAATATAACGCTATTATATAATAATAAATAACTAAGAACTACGCTAAAGAACCAAAAATCATCAAAATAAGTCAGACCTTATGTCACACAATAGTCATTAAAGCAATCATTGACGTTGATGTAGATACATTTGTTTTTTTTCATCATCTTTCCAGTTTTGTTATTGGCTAATGTCTTTCTGACATCATAGGCAATGTAATTTGGCGACATTTCAAAAAGTATATTTTTAAACTGCTATTGTGCTTAATATATACAGAAATTTTAACAGAAAATCATATTTAATAATACTGTAGAATGTACTTATTCAAATTTCAAAAGAAAAAAATCTGATGTGGCCAGCACATAACCTCTCGCCAGATATTTTACCTGGTTGTACGCATAAAACGAAAAATATTTTTATATACAAATACATATATTCATGTCTCACTACAAAATAATTATTTTAATATAAATGTACAATACATACATTTTCTTTATATTCAATATCCTGAATTTTTTTCTACTTTCCTTTTCCTTTTCTTTTATTAGTCATTTTTTTCGCAAATTCCTTTTATATTCTTTTTTAGGTATATTCTTTTGCGTTGTTGACTTTTTATTTATTTTCCTAATCTTCATAATGATGTACAAATATTTTTGACAGTGGCATACAGATTTTTTTGACAGTGTCAATTACAAACATTTGAATTTCTTGCCTTGAAATAGTTTGATCTGAGAATTTTTACATTAAATTATTTTATATGCATTTCTTTACCTCTAAATCTATAGAAGATATAATAATGAATTTATATTTATCGAATAAAGAATTTAACGTTCTTTAATATATGTATTTACATAAATTTTCGATAAATAATATTTAGATGATTTTTTCTTGTAACTACTACTTTCGGTTGTCCAATTGTTACCAAAACTTAATCAACTTTTCCCATTATTGTTAGATTGAGGAATCCGTAGTTAAAGATGTCTTAAGTCTTATAGTATTTGAGAAATCGTGGATCCAACATCCACATATCCACACACACATCGACACACACATACGGACATCATCGTAAAAATGTTATAATCGTATTCTAGGCACCTTAAAACGTGCTTGTTTACTAAAATCTGGATATGCGATTTTTAGCATGAATCCAATACTTCTCTTAG
Source organism: Harpalus rubripes (assembly GCA_963082715.1). NCBI lineage: Eukaryota > Metazoa > Arthropoda > Insecta > Coleoptera > Carabidae > Harpalus > Harpalus rubripes. The sequence goes on from OY720461.1 coordinate 18,774,210, forward strand.
CGAGAGGTAATTTTTTGCAACACCTCATTTAACATAATGACTAAATGGCAGACACAAACAAATAATTTAGGAGGGGTTATATTTTTTGCATTTTTTTTTGAAAAAGCAGCGACACCCTACCTTTCCACCTTGCTTATCCTGTTCACAAATTTCAGAACTCTATTACCTGTCATTTCTAACGACGATTAAATCACATACCGTAATTGCCACCATCTCCGTAACTATTATTTTTTATTTTTTTTTGGCAATGTTTTTGAAATACCATGTACATTAATGAACAACAAATGTCATCTTCAAATATTAATGATCGAGTCTATAAGAATGATGTTTCTATTTATATCCACAGCATCCACAGTAAAGGCGATATAATGTTTCGAATATTACCCAACACATTTTACTGTACGTTTCTGACTATAGTATACGCTTCATCAGTTATACGCCATTCTCAACCAAATCAATTAGTTGCAGAAGAATAGCGAACGATTTGACAACCGTACAAGGAGGAACTAAAGCTATTAATTATTTATTAGTGATTGATAGATGTCGGACAGCCGAGTGACAGATAGAATAGACAAGAACTCTTTTACTTTTAATTAAAACATTACATTACTACGTTAGTATGATATCTCAACTAATGTCCAAACTCATCAATTATATTTATCTAATTACTAAATATATTAAGGCAGTAGAATCTGTGTTTTAAATAGCAAGTGTTAATGGACTCATTCAATAACAATAGGCGATGTGCACATTTTGAGCGTCAACGCCTCTAACGGCTACATTAGCATTTTTGGTTACCGAATCAATTTTGACATTTCGAGAAAGTAATACAATTTACAGTTTTATTTTGAGTTTTTGCTATTGTGTATGAATATTATACATCATATTATATTGAAATGAATAAAGAAAATATTTAAAATGCTATATACAGGGTGTAAATGAAATAAGTGCATTAAATTTAACCAGTAATATAACTCGTCGAGAGCAACAATATTTTTTATTAACTCTTTCTCGAAATTGCATATTTTTTTAGCATTTTTACAACCCCGTAAAATGACGAGTCGTTCCAAGTATTTTTCTAATAATTGAATGCAGTAGCAACAGCTATGAAAAAAATTTTGTTTTAGCAATTGACAGTCCTGTCAGTTGTTGCAATTAAATTTTGACATTAGTAATAAACTTGTTTATCAGGTAAAATTCTGTCAAAATGCTTACGTTTACAAATAGTGAGTACACAGACATTGTAATTATTTACCTATGGTTTATTTATTTATTTGTATCTTTACTACATTTTAATTTGTGGTTGATATAAAGACAGTGTTATAGAGTTGCCAACGTATTTAGACGGAGCATTTCCAAATCATACTGTTCCTAATATTCGCACATTTGTTAATCTTGTACATCTTTATCACAATACGCAGTGTCACATATGACAATTTAAAAAAAAGCAATAGTTGTATTCATACCATGTGCAAAAAGTTCAATGTTTCCAGCATATAACAGACTTCAATTTTGGGAATGGCTCATAATGTTCATTAATGAGACCGAATTTACTTGGGAAGGTGTATTTATTATGCACAATACACATCCCGACAGACGAAAATGCTGTAAAAATTTTCATTAAAAAATGTTTGGGCGGAAACAATAAATGGACGACTAATTATTGGTACTCATGTACCTCGTTTAAATGGACAGCAGTTTGTACTTACATTTTTTGAATAACGTATTTAAACTATTATGATTTGTCGACAACAAATCATCTCATAACCTAATAACTATGCTTTTGCTTGTTCCTCCTTGTCTTCTTCTATTCACAGGTGATTAACAGCCTGGTTTAATATATAACTTTATAATTTCGTTATCCAAAATTTAAATTACTTTATTTTAAAAATTGTACTATTACGAATTAATTAATAAAAAAATGTTTTTTCCGTTGATTCGTTTATTAATTACTGTGACTGTAAGTGTAATCGATAACCGACAATTTTTGAGCTGTTTGTATCCCACTAGAATACGGCAGTAGCTATTTGTTCTCCTTGGGCGGGTAACGAAATATGTAGCAAATCTTTAAAGAATTTTAACTCAAAATCTAAAAGACTTAGAAAAAAAAGTACTTGTATATGATGTGACAATCGAAAAAGTCAAAATACTAGCGAAGGTACTGTGGCAGAAAATATAATTTTTCTCATAATATGTGTGATTTCTGTAAACCATTTTATAATATTTAAATTTATAATATTAGTTAAATATTACAAGATGCGCAATAAATGGAAATTGAGATTAAAAAGTTGGAAAACTTAAATGATTGGAAAGAAGATAATTTCTACATATCACAATATCAGTGGTGTATATTCGCAATAAATGATGAAGATTCTTCATTGAAAATATACCAGTGGGCGCGTTTAGCGAACGCAACAGTTGTCACAGCGGAGACTGATTTTTCGCTGAACGTTACCGCTGATTATACGCTGTTTCTCAGCTGTTAGTCAGCATTGTAAGCAGTGAATTTTTACGCTGTATGCAGTCAGCGTAATATTATTAATCTAAAAAGTTTGACGTTAACAGCTAAATATGTCGAATAATTCAAACATAATATTTTTAAATTCTTATGTTCTTATGAATAATCAACTCATTTCTACATATTCTATAAGTACATATTATTTTATATAAAGCAAATTAAATTTGCACATTAAAATGCAAATCAAATGACTGAAGAACCTGGAAATGGCGAAAATATAATTATAGAGCAAAATCCTGGAGGCTATTTCACTACATCATCTTGGATTTGGCCACTGAATGAACTGATCTTTTAGTTCTATAATCGCAGATATAATTTTTATAAAAATGTAATGTCCGGTACATTCAGAAAATCCAAATCTATCACTAACTGCCCAAACTACCAAAAAACTTTCTTGCTTCGATATAACCCATAATGAAAACAAAACTTTTGTTTCTACTGAAATATATAAATGTCGCTCTGATAAATGATTTTTAAATTCATCTAAACTATAATTAGGTACAATATTTTCCACATATCCTTCGTTATGTACTGGCACTATTCTATCCGGAATAACATTTTCAGGAACGTCAGCAATAATCTTTGAATTATGTTATTCATATTAAAATCATCGTCAAAAAAATAATCATTTATTATTTCATGTATAATAAAAAAAATTATCTTTATCTTCACACAAACACCTTATAAATATACGTCCGTTCAGCGAATATGCAAGTGTTGATACTAATCAGTAGTAAACGTGTTGTAAGATGAGTTACAACTGATGTGTACGCTAAACGCGCCCAGTGTCTAAGTGGAAGTGGAATCAGTTGTACTAGCTCGGAAAAGAAAATACACGATAAATACCATGTGAATTTCTACCTTTAACATTAACGTTACATATACAAAATCTATAATAAATAGACGAATTATGTTAAAAACAGACTTCTATTTCATGCAACTACAAGTATTATACAATTTTAAAACAATTTTCTGCTACTTGTATTATATCTTGTTCAAATATTAACTTAAGAAATACGGTTTTATATAATTCATTATTGCAATCAGACGACCATTGTTGTAATTTTATTCATACGATAAGTATCTTTTACAATGAGAAAATATGTATACATAAAATAATTTTTCATGTTAGTAGAAGATATCTGTTAAAAAGTTATTTTCTTATACATCTGTTCCTCATATAATCTTCTAGGAAATTTATAAAATTTGATACTTCAATCGGTAATTTTGTGAGAATTATTACATCCCCCAATGCATCACATAATATTTGACATCCTATCATTCGCATTTATTGCAAATATTTTATAAAATAGAAATTGCAAAATTATTCTAACATATAACATAAACTTGCTATGTTTCAATGAGTAACCATTTTTGTCATATTTGTCTGCTGTCGGCGCTGACTACTTTTGTGCACACCGCCTATAGTAATATTGTGGGAAATTTCTCGACTATGAAACCAGGTTCCAAATAGAAACCGGTAAATAATTTCAGGACTTACGGAACATAAAAGCGTAAACCTGATCGAACCGGTTGCGTTACGGAACATACTATATATGTGCGTATAACAAAATTTTCGCCTACAATAACTCTAGTACTACAATTTAAAAAATTATAATTCTTTCGTATTATTCTTCGTTACATCCATATGAAGAGCTGATTAGATTTTGGTTACAATTGGTCAACCGGAAGTACCCTCATTTGAAGATTTTAAGTTTTTCTTGAAAAAACTATGTTAAATATCTGTTTTTCACATTAAATATTATTATAAATATTAAAGAATATTTTATTCTCTATACAATTTCATAGTCAGCTATTGAAACAGCTACTGTCGCTACTGTATTACGAAAATTCTGATAGAAAGATGTCAGTGTCAAGTGCAATCACAAGTGCAATTGACATAGTATGTTTGTCTTATAATTTTACTAGAAATAAAAGATATTTTACTAGAAATTTTCTGTATGAAATTTGTATAAAATACGTACAACTGCCGGAGGGTAATTTACAAGAAATATAATCTTTTGTAAGGAACTTTCTGTATGCAATTTGTACAAAATATTGTAACGTTTTTATTTATCTGGGTGAAATGTAAATATTAGACAATTATTACTAATTAAAATTAAGTGTTTATTAAACTATAAAGAAAGTTACTATTAATTATCTTAACAATTATTAAAAGCTAATTAAGATTAAAACTATAATTAACTATATAACACTAAAACTATTTATTTTACCAATTAACTACTATTTATTTCCACGATATTACAAATTATTTATTTCACTACGCGTTCCAATCTTAGACTGCCGGTCTGTTGCAGATTCTTGTAGACTGGTTACGCGATATTTATATCACTATATTTATATCACTATATACTTATATCATGTTCAACTGTCCGCCTACCGACCTCCACAGCGTCTATATACTCAACTGACTCAACAGCGTCTGTATATTCAACTGCTCGGACAGAAGTCACACCTTTCACCTCACTGTCTGTCTATTTATGTAACTCTCTCTTCCACAACCTCAGTATCACCGACTTTTCGTATGCCTCAATTCTTCAACACCAATGCCGAGTATTAGCTTCCACTTGCCGTTACTGTCCCCATATACCTAGCTTCCCAATACTCTTCAACACTACCGAGTATTCTCTTTAACAGCTATCCCAGTAACTTTCCGACTCGCCGTTACTGTTCTTGCACACTGTAGCTTCCCAATACTCGTCAACAATACCGAGTATTTACATCCACAGCCATCCCAATATACCAGTAACTTCCCGAGTACCTACTCGACACCAACTGCATACGCTCACTACGATACTGCTGGGCTTTTCACTAACACTTTACTCTCTAACACTCCATGTGTCTCTACGACTTTGTATGTCACTGACTGTCTAACCGCACTAATGTAAGTGTCTGTCCGTCTTCACTAATGGAACTGCACTATGTAAGTCAACCCCCGATCACACAACCAATGTTGTGTGATCAGGGACTCCACTGAACTAACTGTTTCTCGAGCATAGCTACGTCCCTTATATACAGCTGCCATTATTTTCTAGAACAGTCTAGAATATTCGAACACATAATAACAATGAACACAAAAGGTTCAGGCGACCGGAAGTAATTAAACACGTCGCGACCAGTCTGTTTACATCGGCCGGCTACTAGCGCGATTACGTCACCGCTATAAATAGACACTCGCTAACAGTGGCGGCGACGGCGGGTGTCCCATGTTACAATATATAGAACTAACGCCTGACGGTAGGTAATGTGCTGGTCACAACAGATTTTTAAATTCTAATTTGAAAGTCTCTCGTTTCTTCTAAACTTTAGTTAAAATCACATAGGAGGTATTGTCAAGTCACCGGCGATATATTGAAGTAGACATATGATAAATATGCATACAGATTAATTAATATTTAAATATTTAATTAGAAGCGAATTACAAGGAAAAATTCTCAATATGTATTGAATATATTTGACGTAATATTAATGACCAATTTTTCTGACACAATCATTAATTACTACATGGACAAATAATTCGCTCTGTACATGATTAACGATTTTACCGAAATGAAATTCTTCTGAGAATCTATATTTTTTTATGAAAGCCATTTTTCATTAAGCAACAAGTTAGTACTGATTGGCTGCATTTTTTAATTATAAATATATTTCAATTCAATACGCAGTATGTTGTTAGTAGACGATTTTATTCACGGGGAATAAATGAATGTGAAGGCTTACAGAATATTAATTAACAATCCACTGCATTAATTTAATTATATACATCCGTCCTAAGCTGATCAGGTATCTTTTATATTGCTTCATTTCAGTTCTGGGATAATATTTTTCATATATATTGTAACTTTAATGAGAACTTAAATGCAAAAATTAATTAGGCCCGGTATTTTCACTTCCGAATAAAGTTTCGAATAAGTATTCGTTAAATAATTTTTTTTATATGTATTTATCCAACGAATAATTCCATTGGGTATTTTCACACATATTACAGAAACAAGCTATTTGTCGGGCAACTTTAACGTTCGTGAGTTGGTAGCTATGCAGAGTGAATTAGTGTAAATAGATGAGGATGGAGTTTGGCGCAGCCACGTTAAGCACCCAAGCCCAAGGATGAAATATAACAACGTCTTTTGAATCCGTAGTTATCAAAATTTTGCTTGATATCCTTAATATCATCTATATTCTTCTGCAATAATTTTAGCCCCGGGATACTATAATTTAACAAGTTTATTATCTAATGCAGCAATCGTATGTGGTAAACTATATATATATATATATATATATATATATATATATATATATATATATATATATATATATATATATATATATATATATATATATATATATATATATATATATAAAGGGTGTAAATGAAATACGTGCATTAAATTTAACCAGTAATATAACTCATCGAGAGCAACAATATTTCTTAATAACTTTTTCTCGAAATCGCATATATTTTTAGCATTTTTACCACCCCGTAAATTGACGAGTCGTTCCAAATATTTTTGTGATAATTGAATGCAGCAGCAATAGCTATGAAAAATTTTGTTTTAGTAATTGACAGTTCTGTCAATTGTTGCAATTAAATTTCGACATTAGTAATAAACTTGTTTATAAGATAAAATTCTGTCAAAATGCGAGTACACAGACATTGTAATTATTTACCTATGGTTTATTTATATATTTTTTACTCGTATCTGTACTACATTTTACTTGACATCACGGTTGACATAAAGACAGTGTCATGGAGGTGCCAACGCATTTACACGGAGCGTTTCCAAATCATCACCAAATCATTCTGTTCTTAATATTCGCACATTTGTTAATCTTGTACATCTTTATCACATCACAATACGGAGTGTCACATATGACAATTTAAAAAAAAGCAACAGTTATATCCATAACATGTGCAAAAAGTTCTATGTTTTTAGCAAATAACAGACTTCAATTTTGGGAAAGACTCATAATGTACATTAACGAGACTGAATTTACTTGGGAAGGTGTATTTATTATGCACAATACACATCTCGACAGACGAAACTGCTGTAAAAATTTTCATTAAAAAATGTTTGGGGAACAATAAATGGACGACTAATTATTGGTACTCATGTACCTCTTTTAAATGGACAAAAGTTTGTACTTACATTTTTTGAATAACGTATTTAAACTATTATGATTTGTCGACGATAAATAATCATCTCATAACCTAATAACTATGCTTTTGCTCTTCCTCTCGTTACCTCGTCACTCCTTGTCTTCCTCTATTCACACTAATCACAGGTGATTAATATCCTGTTTTAATACACAACTTTATAATTTTGTTATCCAATATTTAAATTTATTTATTTTAAAAATTGTATTATTACATATTAATTAATAATAATGTTATTTCCGTTGATTCGTTTATTAATTACTGTGACTGTAAGTGTAAATGATAACCGACAATTTTTGAGCTGTTTGTATCCCACTTGAAAATGGCAGCAGTCATTTGTTCTCCATGGGCGGGTAACGAAATATGCAGCAAATCTTTAAAGAATTTTAAATCAAAATCTAAAAGAAAAAAAGTTATTAAGAAATATTGTTGCTCTCATCGAGTTATATTACTGGTTAAATTTAATGCACTTATTTCATTTACACCCTGTATAAGTATGGAATGTATCATATTAGTCACAACGCTGACAAATGAAATTAATTATTTTAACAACAAAATTATAAAAATTATATTTTTTTTTGTTAAAATGATGAAGAAGATAGTTTATGTTTATTGTTCAAAATGCGACATATATTTTTTATTTTATTTTATTTATTGTTAACCCACTCAACAGGATCGAAGATCCCAATTACTGAGGGGTGACAAAATTTTACAAATATATGACAATATAACGTATGTAAGTAACGTAAAACATAACGAATTACAATATTAGGTATATGTACATTTACTTGTTGAAGAAATATTGAAACATTACATTTTTAAATCTTTGCAAACCACAGCTGAATATGTCAATGTTCAAAGTAGAGTTAGTTTCATTAAATAGTGAACATACTCTTCTACTAGGTGCCTTAGATTCATAATTTGTTTTCACATTTTTTAAATTAAACGTAATTACAGATTTGTTTTGATATGTAATTCGTGGAACGTTTATACAAATACAGTTTAGAGTTGCACTATCGTCAATAATGTTCCATAATAATTTATACAAATATACACAAGAAATTACTGTTCGTCTATTCTCGAGTGATAGCATGTCAAAAGTTTTAAGTGACAGAGTATAACTGTAAGTATATATATATATCAAATGCGTCCGTAGTTTTATATGAACAATACCTAATAAATTTCCTTTGAACCCATTCTAAGTCTAAACTATATTTGTCATAAATCGAATTCCATATGACACTGCAGTATTCCAGTTTTGAACGTACGAATGCAAAATACAAAGACTTGAGAGTGTTAAGGTTAATGAAGCTCTGAGAGTTACGAATAATAAATCCTAGATTCTTGTATGCTATATTAACAATATAATTAATATGTAGATCGAAAATTAATTTGGGGTCAAATATAACACCCAATTCCTTGATGTTCGACACTCGTGTTAAAGAATCAGTACCCATGAAATACATGTAGTTACATACATCTTTTTTTTACAGAATATGTCATAATCTTACATTTAGAGATGTTAAATGGTAGAGAGTTTGAAGAAGACCAATCCAACAAGCGATCTATGTCAAACTGCATGTTATGAGAATCATCATCATTATTAACAACTTTAAATATCTTTAAATCATCTGCATACAACAGTGCACTCACAGAATGCAAACAGCGAGTGATATCATTGACAAACAATATAAAAAGCAAAGGACCCAGATTCGACCCTTGTGGTATGCCAGAGCTAGGAGTGAAATAATGAGAAGCATAATTATTGTAACCTACAAATTGCTGACGATCGCTAATATATGCCTTTAAAAATTCTGTTAAACCGGGTGAAAAGTTATATATGTACTGCAATTTAAAAAGCATTATGTTGTGATCTACTGTATCAAAAGCCTTACTAAAATCTGTGTAAAGTACGTCAATTTGATTATTACTATGAAGGTTATTAGTAATAAATTGTGTGAAGTTGACAAGATTTGTGGTAGTAGATTTTCCTTCCATGAAACCATGTTGCTCTGTGGTAATAATTTGCTTCACATGATTATAAATGTATTTGTACAACACTTTTTCAAAACATTTAGCAACACTTGAGAGTATTGATATAGGTCGATAATTTGTGATATCGTGTATATCACCCGATTTAAATACTGGACAAATTCGCGAAGCTTTAAGAACTGAAGGAAAAGTATTTGTTTTTAAACATAAATTAAACAGGATATACAATGGCTTAATGAAAAGATCACGACAGCCCTTAAGAACGTATGGTGGAATATTGTCAGGTCCTGGTGAGCAGGACGATTTCAAGCTGTTAATGGCATTACAGATATCATTTTCGGTAATATGAGCAATGGAAAGAAAATTTGACGTCAATGAATCACTGGTTATATTTGAATAGTCAACATTATTTGTTTCACGGAAAACAGAGGAAAAGTAATCAGCAAAACCTTCAACAATACTGGCAGTGTCACTAAAATTTTTATTTTCCCAAAACATATTACCAGGAATGCGTGTGACATTTTTCTTATCATTAATAAATGTCCAGAATTTTTTCGGATTATTGACAATATTACCTTCCATTGAGGCGATATAGTTTTTTTATGCTATTTTTATATTACATTTCACTTTAGTTCGTATTGATTTAAAAAGATCATAATAATGTTTATCATTTGATAGCATATACTGTTTTCTATACCTGTCTTTTATTTTCAAGTCAAATATGATTTGTTTAGTGAACCAAGGAGGATATTTCCTCTTCTTGCGACACTTGATTGGGACACATTTTTCAAATATATTAAACAGTATTTCATAAAAATTTTCAAAGGCTAAGTTAGCATCATTATATTGATGTAATACTTCCCAATCAGTGCAGTTCAATAATTCGTACATAAGTTTAAAATTTGCTAACTGGAAGTTAAAGAAATTATTGTTCTTTAGTGAACAACTGTTATAATTGTAATTTGTAGATAGACATATGTCACTATTTAAAATCTTATTATACTGATTACCATTTATTAGGTTACAAAAATTTAAAAATCTGTTGATAGCATTATTAGTGAAGCCATTATTATAATATTCAACAAGTTTGTTCAAGTTCAGATCACCTACAACCACAAAGTCAGATTTGAATAAGGTTTGACAGGATTCAAGTATATCGAAGAATGTATTAAGATCATTTAGTGAAATTGGTGGAGGTAGATAAAATACAACAACAATTAAACTTCTACCGCAGCTTTGTTGAATCTGAATACCAACAATATCAGCAGAGATGGATGCCTGAGATGGCAAATGAATTAATGATGATCTACATTTCGTACTTACAGCACACATCACACCACCTCCGCGTGTTTTATTAGATATTCTACAATCACGATCATGTCTATACTCGTATATCACATAAATGATAGTTTCAGTAAAATTATAGATATATGGGCAATTTTTTAAATTTTAATTAATTACTTAAAAACCAAACCAACGATTTTTTTTTGTATGAACAAATGGCCAAGGGTGATAGCGAACAATTGTTTGGAAAAAATACTTTTAATAAAAGTGGCGTACAAATAAATTTTTTATAACCATTTGTCTTCCGTTGTTTTGGTATGGAATCTACGCTCAAATTTTATGAAAAACTTTAAAACGATCTCCTATAAAACTATCAAAAATGACACGTCAGTATTATTGACGACAAAATATTCCAAAAAGAAAACAGCATGTTATAGTTCTTATTTATTATTTATTTATTTATTTTAAAAAATCTGATGTGGCCAGCACATTACCTTCCGTCAGTTATATGAGGTATTTACGAAAATTCTACCGGTGAATTGTTACCGGTAAACAGCTTTTTATCAGGTTATAGCTACCGGAATCGATATTTTAAGAACGCAAGTGGTAAACAAGGTAGATCCATAACCTATGAAAAAATTTGAAAATTTAAAACAGGTTAGAAATTTGACGTAGTTAACAAACTGAACAGAGTCCTACTTTGAACACATTTCCACTTTTACCGCGCATGCTTCGCTTTGCATCACTACCTTTTTTTGAGATTAGATTCTTCATGAATCCGGTAGATGGATTTTGGTAGATATTGAACAATTTTCGAATACGATGACTCTTTACCACACGTGTTTTCGAACACAGTCGGTAGATGCGGTATCTACCGGTAGAATTTTCGTAAATGCGTTTATATTTTCTATAAAATCCATACAGAAAGTTCCTTGCAAAAGATTCTAAATTTGTTGTATGTACATTACCTTTCGACAGTTGTATGTATATTATACAAATTCCATACAGAAAATTTCGAGCAAAAAGATCCTAACATAAATATACTACGATTATATCAACTGCACTTGACACTGACATCTTTCAATCTGAATTTTCTTAATATACGAGTAGTAGCTGTTTCTAGCATAGCTGGCTAATTTATGAAATTTAATTACTTTATAATTTTATAACTCTATATCCATTTAATATATATAAAATGCAGTCAAATCGTATAGAGAATACAATGTTCTTTAATATATATAATAACATTAAATGTGAAAAAATGATATTTAACATCGTTTTTTCAAGAAAAACTGTTAAAATCTTCAAATTAGGGTACTTCCGGTTGACCAGTTATAACCAAAATCTAATCAGCTCTTTATATGGATGCAACGAAGAGGAATACGAAAGAATTATAATTTTTGGAGTTGTAGTATTAGAGTTATCGCAGACGAAAATTTTGTTACACACACACACACACACACACACACACACACACACACACACACACACACATCCACACATACACACACACACATACAGACATCATCGTAAAAATAGTAAAATCGTATTCTAGGAACCTTAAAACGTGCTTATTCATTAAAAACTCACCACCAAATTTTTTGACCAAAGACAATACCTTCCTTACCTAAAGGTGACGGAAGGTAAAAAACTATCCTAACAGAACAAGTCCACGGGAGGATAGTGTGGTACATATACAAGACAAAAATTTAAACAAATGCAAATAACACAAAATACATTAAAATAAGATTAGGTTTTCTTCAGTAACCGCGAGAAAGTCGTGTAATTTAAAAGAAAAATGTCGATATGAGAAAATTTAGTATTATATAAGTGACACATTCGATAAAGAGGAGAAGAAATTAAAAGGTTAGTGCGACTGAAAAGAAGATAGAATGTGGAAAGGAGTCTGGTAGAGATAGTACGTGAATGGAAGTTAATGAGAGAAAGGCAAAGAGGATCGTCAATACGATTGTTAATTAAATTGTAGAGGTGAAGAATAGAATAGTTTTCCCGGCGTTCATAAAGGCTTCTAAAGTTAAACATGGTGCATAGTTGAGTATAAGGGAAGTGGCGTTCTGGATAGGTACCATGTACTTTAAAATAAATATATTTGAGAAATTTTTTCTGTATCGATTCTAATAGGTCCTGATGGATTTCGTAAGTAGGGCACCAAATAACATTACAGTACTCAAGCTTTGATCTTACATACGCATAATAAAGCGAAAAAATTGCTGAAATGTTATGAAAGTCTCTGGTATTTCTAATAACAAAACCTAACATCCTCAGGGCAGATTTATAGACATCGCGAATAAGATTTAAAATAAACATTCTACGATCCCCACATCATATTTCATGAGATGAAGTTGACGTTTATTAAGAATATATCATTCGAATTAATTCGTTTCATGTCTTCGATAGTTTCCAATCTCCCAGGGTAAAAATATTAAAAAACCACTATCATTAAATTATCGACATTATACTACGGCATTGAGCAATGTATGAGGCATGTCGAGGAATTAAAACCACTATAAATGAGTCTGGTTTCGGAATAATTTTATAGATGTAATGAATGGCAATTTTATTACTTAATCGTAAACTGGAGCGACATTAACGTCCAACGAGAATTTATTTTGGTTCCCCGCTCAATCGGTGCAATCAAACATCAGATATACGACGATAAAAGGAATTATAAGAAGTTGAAAAAAGTTTATACAGGGTCAACCAAAAAGAAGTTCCACATAACGTATACAGAATGTCTCACAACTCGCGCCCCAAACGAAACTGACATTTGCCGACGACAATAGGTTGCCAACAAATAGAAGAAATTTGCGGCTGCTTGCATAACGGATTTAAAACTTTTTAATCCACCAATCCCGGAAGGATATCTTGAGGTGTGATGATATTATTACAAAATAAAACTGGTTGCTAGGTTTTAAAAATACTACTAGTGAGTTACAAAATCTGTTTGACTTACTGTAATTTTGACACTTTAGAGTTGACTTTGCACTGTCAACAAATTTAGGTTAGCGAAGATGTCATCCGAGATCATCATTTATATCGTACAGTGCAACGTGTTGTAGCAGCTGTGTAAAATGTGTTAAACGAAAATATTATTGTCATTTGAATTCTTTGAAATTAAAACAACAAATGGTGGTTCTAAAAAGAACCGTTTTTATTGTAATGCAATTTAGACAATGGTAATAACACCCATGGAACGATTCAATCAGAGCAGATGCTCAAAATGTCCTCCGTTCATTATAATCATTTCTAAGTAATCAGCGGCTGAATACATAGTAAGAATTTGTCTTTTTCGGTTCACCTTGTCAAATTTAATTTGACACTGAAGATTTGATTTGTATAAAACGATAGTAACGTAAAATTACGGCAAACACATGTTAAAGGTGTAGGTCTCTGATTGGTTAATTTTAAGACGTCTTTTGTCGAATATCTTTTAAGCTAGATTTTTTTTTCTTCGCTCTGGGGCGCGAGTTATGAGACAGTCTGTATACCGTGTGTCTGTCTAAGGTGTACGTAGGAGATTAACATGGGAAATCAGTTTTTTACAATTTCCTGCCGCTTAATTATTTTAAGCAGAAACGCGTCAAATAAAAGTTTTAGGTCATAAAATTTTTCATCTAAATCAATAAACAGAATTACCTTTACTTGCTTTGTAACGACTGTAATTAAATATGAAAATGTCGAAAATTACGTTGAAAATATTACAGCTTACATAAACCAGCCTTTAAGCTAATACTTATTTTTGGATTAGCAACTTTTACTCTAATTTTGGCTGTTTATTTCTTAAAATGTAGTCTAATCTAATCCAAGTAACTACCTTTTTACCTTCCGTCATCTTTAGGTAAGGATGGTATTGTATTTGGTCAAAAAATTCGTTGGTGAGTTTTTGATGAATAAGCACGTTTTAGGGTCCCTAAAATACGTGTGTGTGTGTGTGTGTGTGTGTGTGTGCGTGTGTGCGTGCGTGCGTGCGTGCGTGCATGCGTGCGTGCGTGCGTGCTTTAATGTTATTATAAATATTAAAGAATATTTTATTCTCTATACGATTTGAATGCATTTTATATTTCATATTAAATGGATATAGGGGTGTATTCTGTAAAAAGAATGTTAATTTTAACAAACTGTTAAAAGTAAATTCAGTTTCTGGTATTCTCTACCCGAAAAATTGACCATAAATTTTAACATACCTGTTAAACACCAAAATGAAGTGATCAACAAGACAGAAAAAAGGCACGTCTTTGCTGAAATAATGTAGTTAGTAACCATAACACCAATAAATAAACATGATAAAAAAGTAAACTGACAGTTTATATGTCACTTTCAAGTTTTAGGAAACTAATCTGTCACTTTGAAATTTTAAAATAATGGAAATAATGCTTCGGAAAATAAATAAAAATCTGCTACATAATCATATCCCATTTTTAGGTTCCATATGAAAAATGAATTATATTGAAATTGTAATAAATTATCATTGGGTATGTTAAATTTTTTCTTCTTGATCTTCAGAATTGGCGATCCAAAATGTTAAGCTACGTTATAGTGTGTCGATAGCAAAGGAATAAGCAATTTAACTTTTAACTGCGTTTAGTACCTACATTATAATAAAGAAATATGTTTTACGAGACATCTAAATTATGCTCTCGGTATAGGTACCATTCAATTGTTCAGTTGTGAATCTTTCTCGAATTATCTTAATTAAATATTCCTACTGGCATCAAGATGTGATGCAGAACGACATACGATGGAATTGGTGATCGTTATTAAAATATTTCATAAAATAGTTGTATATTGTACTAAATATCACCTAGATATTTTTTATCATCATCCACGGTAATTTTCTTTCGTTTTCTATTACATTGTCATTAATTAGAACTGCCAACATATTCAAATGCTGTAATAATTTTATTGGATAAACAGATGTTAAAATTTTAAAGGCATCGATTTGAATGACGTTGGTGTGTATTCTGTAAAAGAAAATGTTAATTTTAACATGCCTTTAAAAATTATATTTTAACATGACTGTTAACAATAAATTCGTTTTTTGGTATTCTCTACGCGAAAATTTGACACGGTTGTTAAAATCATAAATTTTAACATGTCTGTTAAAAACTAGAATGAAGTGATCAGCAAGATAGAAAAAAGGCACGTCTTTACTAAAGCCATGTAGTTAGTAACCAATAAAACAAATAAATAAGCATGATAAAAAGAGTGAACAACTGTCAGTTTATGTGTCACTTTGAAATTTTAGAAAACGAATCTGTATGCCACTTTAAAATTTTAGAAAAACGAATAGAAATAATGCAAGAAAATAAATAAAAATCTGCTGCATAATCATGTCTCATTTTTTAGGTTCCATATTAAAAATGAATTACATTGAAATTGTAAATTTTTAGTTATCATTAGGTATGTAAAAATTCTTCTTCTTGATCCTCAGAATTGACTATCCAAACGTTGAGTTACGTTGGTTTGGCGAACAACACAGGAATAAGCAATTTTAACTGCATTTAATACCTACTTTATAACAAAGAACTATGTTTTACGATACATCTAAATTGTGCTCTCGGTATACCATTCAAAGATTCAGTTGTGAATCTTTCTCGAATTATATTAATTAAATATTTCTACTGACATCAAACTGTGATATACAGACATACGATGGAACAGGTGACCGTTATTAAAAAAATATACTCCGTAAAACAGTTGTATATTGTATTAAATATCACCTAGATATTTTTTATCATCATCCATGGTAATTTTCTTTCGTTTTCTATTACATTTTCATTAATTAGAAGTGCAACATATTCAAATGCTGTTATAATTTTATTGTATAAACGTATGTTAAAATTTTAAAGGCATCGATTTGAATGACGTTAAAATATGCAGTTTTAACACCTAATTTTAACAAGTGTGTTAAAATTTTAACAGAATTGATAGTTACAGAATAGAAAATACATTTTAACAGCAAGTTTATTTTTAACATACTGTTTAAAATTAACAGTTTCCTTACAGAATACACCCCATAGAGTTATAAAGAAATTAAATATAATTTATTAGCCAGCTATGCTATAACTCTGAAAACAGCTGCTATATTAATAAATTCTGATTGAAATGTGTCAGTGTCAAGTGCAGTTTACAGTATGTATGTGTTATAATTTTATTGGAAATATAGGATCTTTTGCTTTCTGTATGGAATTGGTATAAAATACATACAACTGTCTTAAGGTAATGTAAAAGAAATAGAATCTTTTCTGTATGACATTTATACAAAATACATAGAACTGACGCACAACTGACGGAAAGTAATGTGCTGGTCACATCAGATTTTTTATTAGTAAAAATAAAATATATTTATTAATAGAAAACATTTATTTTGAACATATTACAATATCCAAAATTGCATTTTTAAATGAAACTTACAATAAAATATTATGAAATATAATAATATATGAGTAGTTTTATCATTTTGATCTACTTGTCAACATTCACCACCTCTTATAAAAGGGCAAAGAACCTCTGGAGGAATATCACGCTTATGGATAGGGCCTTGTGGTTGATGTTCCTCATTTGAAAATTGAGTTGTTGCTGACAAAATTGGTTGTTCTTCTTCAGTAACTGGTTCATTGGTTACTGCGATGGATTCTTGTTCCCTTAAATCAACAATTTTCATATTGTACAGAAAGACAGGAAGAGTCAGGAGGAATGTACTAAATTTTTATATTGGATCCGATTCTTCATAATATTGAAAATTTTGTAATTCTAAGATTTTACAACATTCAAAAGAACAAATATTTCAAAAAATCTGATGTGGACATCACACGACTTCCTTGTACGCAAGACCAATATGAAGTATAGACCCAATTATAAAATTGCACTTATTTGACGTAATATGACATTAACATCTATTTTTTATTTTTTTGTTATTTTTTGTCCTAATCCATAGCAAGCTTCATTACAAAAACCAAAAAGTATATAAGTTTTAAATTTACATATCTCGCTTATACAAAGGGCTAATTTAATAATACTTGATGTGCTAGACACAGAATTTAATTCTCTAAAACTCTTATTTGAAGCATTTATTTCTAAAATCAAAATGAAACCATTTTATTCAAGAAAAACTGTTAACAACTTCAGGTAATATATCACTTCCGGTTAGCCTGTTTTAACCAAAATCTACTATGTTATTCCAATTGACATAAAAGCCTTATATATCAAATTTGAAAAGTTTTGGATTATATTTTAAAATAGTTTTTCATTATAATCTATTATAGGCTTTAAATAAAGTACCATTTCTGGAAATTGTGTAATGATCAAAAAGGGAGGTGCACAACTAGATGTTACAGCAGTCCTAAATACAAAATTTCAACTTTCTACGGCTTACCGTTTTTGAGTTATATGAGATACATACGCACGTACGCACGTACGTACAGACGTCACGACGAAATTAGTCAAAATGGATTCAGGGATGGTCAAAATGGATATTTCCGTTGAAATCTGAAAACCGAAATTTTTCGCGATTATAATACTTCCTTTACTTCGTACAAGGAAGTAAAAAAGAGAATAGGGTAAAATTTGAGAAATAATGGCCACAGGTTCATCGCAGGTGGCGAAAGAGGTACCTGTTTATTTACATCGTGCAAGTATTTCACATAAACGGGATTTAAAATCCAATACTGAGATTTGGATCCGAGATCCGGATAGTTTAACATTCAATTATCCGGATATTTTTGGATCCGAAACCGAAATTATAATGAGTAAATTTGCAAAATGAATTTTGATAATTGGTTTATGCTCTTTATTTGATCATTTTATAAATTAATTTGGCAAGCAACGTTCAAGGGAAAACTGTTTTCTAGCATACCGTGGATTACATTAATTACCTTCCGTCACCTTTAGGTAAGGAAGGTATTGTCTTTGGTCAAAAAATTCGGTGGTGAGTTTTTGATGAATAAGCACGTTTTAGGGTCCCTACAATACGATTTTACTATTTTTACGATGATGTGTGCGTGTGTGTGTGTGTGTGTGTGTGTGTGTGTGTGTGTGTGTGTGTGTGTGTGTGTGTGTGTCTGTGTGTGACAAAATTATCTAATGCGATAACTCTAATACTACTATTCCAAAAATTATAATTCTTTCGTATTCCTCTTCGTTGCATCCATATGAAGAGCTGATTAGATTTTGGTTATAATTGGTCAACCGGAAGTACCCTCATTTGAAGATTTTTAACAGTTTTTCTTGAAAAAACGATGTTAAATATCATTTTTTCACATTTAATGTTATTATAAATATTAAAGTATTATTTATTCTCTATACGATTTGAATGCATTTTATACTTCATATTAAATGGACATAGAGTTAAAAAATCTGATGTGGCCAGCACATTACCTTCCGTCAGTTCTATGTATTTTGTATAAATATCATACATAAAGTTCCTTGCAAAAGATTATATTTCTTGTACATTCATTACTTTAAGGCAGTTGTATGTATTTTATACAAATTCCATACAGAAAGTTTCTAACAAAAGATCCTATATTTTCAGTAAAATTATAACATAAACATACTGTCAACTGCACTTGACACTGACACCTTTCAATCAGAATTTTCTTAATGTAGCAGCTGTTTCCAAAGTTATAGCAAAGCTGACTAATATATATGATATTTAATTTTTTTATAATTTTTTAACTCTATGTCCATTTAATATGAAGTATAAAATGAATTCAAATCGTATAGAGAATAAATAATACTTTAATATTTATAATAACATTAAATGTGAAAAAATGATATTTAACATCGTTTTTTCAAGAAAAACTGTTAAAATCTTCAAATGAGGTTACTTCCGGTTGACCAATTATAACCAAAATCCAATCAGCTCTTCACATGGATGTAACGAAGAGGAATACGAAAGAATTATAATTTTTGGAATTGTAGTATTAGAGATCGCATTAGAAATTTTTGTCACACACAGACACACACAAACACACACACACACACACACACACACACACATACACACACACATCCATACACACACACACACACACACACACACACACACATACAGACATCATCGTAAAAATAGTAAAATCGTATTCTAGAGACCCTAAAACGTGCTTATTCATCAAAAACTCACCACCGAATTTTTTGACCAAAGACAATACCTTCCTTACCTAAAGGTTACGGAAGGTAAAAATGATAAAAAAATTAAATATCATATATATTAGTCAGCTTTGCTATAACTCTGGAAACAGCTGCTACATTAAGAAAATAGAAAATTCTGAATGAAAGGTGTCAGTGTCAAGTGCAGTTGACAGTATGTTTGTATGTTTATGTTATAATTTTACTGGAAATATAGGATCTTTTGATAGAAACTTTCTGTTTGGAATTTGTATAAAATACATACAACTACCTTAAGGTAATGTACAAGAAATATAATCTTTTGCAAGGAACTTTCTGTATGACATTTATACAAAATACGTAGAACTGACGGAAGGTAATATGCTGGGCACATCAGATTTTTTTTGAAAGCGATTGTCAAAAGAATTCTCATAATGATTTAGAATACTTTACCTGTTATTATTATTGTTTCTTGGTGCCTCGTTCAACTGTTGAATTAAAGCAAGTATAACTGGATCTATTGATAAAGCCACATGAACGCAAAGAGCAAGAATTATTAGGACCTATAAAAAATATTAATATGTAAAAAACATTTTGGGAATTTATGAAAAATTTATTAAAACAGCAAAAGTAAATGCTTAATAATAAATTTTAAACAAATAAAGAAAACGATATAATGAAAATACTTTGAATAAGGTCGCTTTTGTTATATTGTTACGATTAATATTTTGTTAAAAAAATTATACTTGACAAGTTTCACAATATTTTAGTCTCTGAATCATCCTCTCGGTCATTTATTAGAGATTGGTCCGCTCAACCAGAACTACAGACGCGTTTCGCTCTTATGACTTCACAATTATTACTTCCTTTCTGTAATTTTGTAGCAATAGCCATAGAATTTTTTTTTTCTGGTTGTCAAAAATTATTTATAAACGTCATCCATGCGTTAATCTAACTTAAAAATTAACTAAAAACAAACAACTTTCAATTTTAATACGCATTTTTTATTAGGTATACCATTTAATAATAAACCAATTCCAAATGTATCAACTACGTAGAATTTTGATTTATCATAGCCAATACCATTTCTTCATTCACTTCGTTATTATTACTATTATTTCCTTCATTACCTTCGTTCACAGCTACACTAGCTGTGTTCTCAATGTTTATAACAGTTTTAGAAATTGTTGCTATAATAGGAATTGGTGTATTTTCGTACTTTATGGAAAACAAATCACGTATTCTTCTAAAACTATTTCCACCATAATAATTTTTTATAATGAAAACTCGTTCCTTATTCGAATAAACATTCATTATTAAATTAACTTTTTATTAGAAAAAATTTCGAAAATTTGACAGAAATTGAATGACATTATTATGTATAAACATTTGAGTTATAAATCATGGCTATTGCTACAAATTAACAGAATTTTGAAATTTCTTTTTAAAATTGTTAAGAAACCAAAAACATAATAATAAATGCAAATACATTTTTGTGTGCAATTTTTAATTCTGAACAATTTTGTACTCTACAGTTTTTGCCGTAAAATGAACAGGAGAGCAGGAAATTGCAAAAAACTAAAATCCCATGTTAAATCCCTATGTTCATCCCTAACCGCCACCATCCTGTATATATATATATATATATATATATATATATATATATATATATATATATATATATATATTCGTACTTACCTTCATTATTAGACGATTCTTTGATTAGATTGTTCACTTACTATATTTTATTATCGACTATTAAATTATACAATAAATCAGCTTTATATAGGATTGAATATGGTAATTTTCGAAAAAATAATCATTATATTTTACATAATATTTTTTTTGCTTAGATATATAAATATTTACAATAATTTTTCTTTGAAAGTCACATTATATTAATTTATGATTAAACATTATACGTATTAGCGTTTTATGTATTTACATAACTGGAAAATCTTCTACCATCTAAATAAACTTTTTTCTAATTCTGTTTTTAAATGTCAACGTTTTGTTGTCAGGCCTTACTGCAATTGAAGAACATTATTTCATTGTTCCCACTGTTTCTTGCACTACTCCAGATATATTCGAAACGGCGCAAAATGCTTTCTTGAGTTTATTACCTGCAAAATCAAGAGCATTATACGAAAAGAATTATAACCTCTTCATTGAATGGTGTAAGTTAAAAAAAATCAAGAACTACAGTGAAAATGTTTTACTAGCTTACTTTTTGGAAAAATCTAATGTAATGAAATCGTCTTCTCTTTGTACCATTTTTTCCATGCTAAAATCAACACTAGCAGTTAAGAACGATATTGATATCAGCAAATTCAATGGGTCCATGTTAATTGTGAAGATTCCAGACTCAAAAACTAATGTGCAGCGAACATTTATTGTTGATGATCATAATCTTTTGTCAATGTACAGAAGATATGTTGCTCTTCAACCCTCTAACATATCATCTCGGTGATTATTCATAAATTATAAGCATGGCAAATGGAGCGCACAAGTTGTTGGAATGAACACTATAGGAAAAATTTCATTTAACATTGCACAATATCTGAATTTACCTGATTCGAAATCATTTACAGGCCATTGTTTCCGCAGATCCTCTGCTACATTACTAGCTAATTCCGGAGCTGACAGCTGTTGGAAAAGGTTATGTTGATGAAAGTTTGAAAAATAAAATTGATACAGCGCATACAATTTTAACAAACAAGGAGAATCAAACTTCTGCCACACTAACTGAATATTCTAGTGAGAATGTCACAGTCACAGAATCTAATTTATCCTAGTCAGCTGTTTCAAGCTCTCGAATAAATATACAAAACTGTCAAAACTGCACATTCAATTTTAACATTGTCGGTCAATGATTAAATCCACTAAGTTTGTTAATTATGAAATATATTTATAGTTGTAATTAAATGTACATTCACCAACAGAATAAAGTTGTAACTTAATTAAATAAATAAGTTGGTAGCGTAGCTAACTTCGTATTGTTTGTAGCACATTTGTAGTGTAAAACAGAACCTGACGTATATTTTAATATGTATTTATCTAAGCGAGCAAATTAAGTACTTTACCACGCGTTGCTATGGGAGACGCGCCGTAAAGTGTTGTTTTGCTCGTTCCTTAGTAATCATTAACTTTACGATGACAAAAGAGAGCATAAATATCAACTTATCATGGTGGTCGTAGAAAAATGTATTTTGTGATCAGGCAAAAAATGTCTAAATTTAATCGGCATTTAACGTGTTAACACCCTATATACATATACAACCGTATTCATAGTAAAGCAGATAAACTAGTTTTAAACCGGATCCACGTAGTCCTGGTTTAAAACAGGTCTAACAGGCCCTATTCTACTAAAAAAATATGTATCGTTACGAGTCGTTACCAGGCGACATGTAGTTATAATAACGATTTTCGCCAAAACCCTATTCTACTAATTTATTTATCGTTACGTATCGTTACTTATCCTTATTTTATGTCGTTTATGAACGACAAGTTCACATGCCTCGTTGAAATCGTAAAGTTAGATATATTTTGAAAATAAAAGTAAAAATGGCTGAAGAAGATATTCTATTAATTGTAGCTGAGCAAGATATTATTATTATTATATTATTATTACATTTTTTAATATCATCCTTTTACTGTACCGGAGGAAAATTTGAGACTCGTTGAAGTGATGGTTTGCCAAAAATTTCTAGATTATTTATAAATTATTATTTATGCGTATTACATTACATATGAATGCACATAAATATTTTGTTTTCCATTCAGATGATGGAAGCTTTGCATTTTTTTGCTAATGGAAGCTATCAGAAATCAGTAGCAAGGAGGATATCATTAGAAAAGGATTCATATGTGATATTCAGTCAATCATTAATAATCAGATCATTAATAGAAATCTGCAATATTATTGTTGATAATTTTATAGACATATACCTATATCAAATTTCATACGGCGCAAGTAGATATGGAGCGTGTATTTTATGTACGATTGAAAATTTCATATTTGAGTTGAAAAACAAATATAAATTTATTCTGTCAAAATCAACATGTACTTAGATATTATCGTTAAACTCATCTTAACGATAACTCGATAACGATATGATTAGTAGAATACCTTTTTGGCATTTGTCGTTATTAAAGTCGTTCAACCAAATGCTTAGCGACAGTCGTATGGTAACGATATCGTTATACATATTTTTAGTAGAATAGGCCTGTAAAGCTGGTTATTCATAGTCATATTTAGACTTGGTTTAAACCTGATCTAAGTAAATCGATCTTAAACCATTCTATCTAGTCGGCTATGATCATACATTGTTCTGCTTATGCGTAGTGAATACTATTTTGAATTTTTTGATCATAGCTGATGTTGACTGCACTGATTTCTTCTAAATAAAACTTCATTGGGAATTTTTATTAGCTTTTAACTATGAAATACATACAATTGATTATTATCTATAAGTTGTTTCTTGATTGCGGAACGGCAACACACATTAATGATTTCAGTATATCAGGATTTGCAAGGAAATAGTTGTTACATATAATATTTTATTTATAAATTATTTATTATCAGATTTACTTTAATAATAACCCTTTACAAAGATATCTTATACCGTACAGTGCTCAAAACTTTCACATTGACTGAAATTGGTCACCCTTTATTGTTAGTTTCATTTTCTAATAATGGTTTTATTTTATCATTGAAATTCTGCAGATTTTCTTTCTTAAATCTGCAAATTTAAATCAATTTTTAGTTTCTATAAAATGAACAACTGAACATTTCCTAGAAAACTAACCTATAAATTTTTCTATTCGATATAATTTAACTTCTACATGGATAGGTATGATAAACACTCTGGTTTCTTCATCGATGTTCCACTATGTTCCTAATATCTTCTATGTTTACCATTAACATGTTCAAAAGCATAAATCTATTATGAACTTCCTAAAAATGTAATAATATAATATGATTAATATGTATATTCTTGACACAGTAATATTAAAACATAAAATTTTAACGCAATATTTTGTTAAGGTCTAGTAAGTGTAACTGGATCTGTTGCAATCCTTATATACAATTTATCTTGTTCTCGTTGTAGCGTCTGACAGTTATAGAGTCGGTTTGTATGCATGAAATTCAAATCTTCTGTTCGTAGCAGAAGATTAGCATTTCCTCGGTTCAGAAATTAACTAACGCGTGTCTTGAAAACGGACCACACACTTTACTGTCATACGATGAAAAACAGTAACATGCGGATAAGTTCCATACAACCGTTTGTCATTATCGTGAGGATATTATTATATCTGAAGGATTATATAATAGGTTTTCCTACAGCTAGTCCGGACTGTCAGACGTATGCCAATTTTAAAAATATCGTTCCAACCTACTGTTTTGCAGTCCATTGGACTGTTGGTATGTTTGTTCCTACAGACTTTGGACGCATACATAAACGCATTCCTGGATCCATCCACTGGGCTGTGCTATGTATGGTATGTCTAGCGAATGAAAGTAGACGTTTAAATAGGGAATTCCACCATTTTTACCTTCCGTCACCTTTAGGTAAGGAAGGTATTGTCTTTGGTCAAAAAATTCGGTGGTGAGTTTTTGATGAATAAGCACGTTTTAAGGTCCCTAGAATACGATTTTACTATTTTTACGATGATGTCTGTATGTATGTGTGTGTGTATGTATGTATGTGTGTGTGTGTGTGTGTGTGTGTGTGTGTGTGTGTGTGTGTGTGTGTGTGTGTGTGTGTGTGTGTGTGTGTGTGTGTGTGTCTGTGTGTGACAAAATTTTCTAATGCGATAACTCTAATACTACAATTCCAAAAATTATAATTCTTTCGTATTCCTCTTCGTTACATCAATGTGAAGAGCTGATTAGATTTTGGTTATAATTGGTCAACCGGAAGTACCCTCATTTGAAGATTTTAACAGTTTTTCTTGAAAAAACGATGTTAAATATCATTTTTTCACATTTAATGTTATTATAAATATTAAAGAATAATTTATTCTCCATACGATTTGAATGCATTTTATACTTCATGTTAAATGGACATAGAGTTAAAAAATTATAAAGATATTAAATATCATATATATTAGTCAGCTTTGCTATAACTTTGGAAACAGCTGCTACATTAAGAAAATTCTGATTGAAAGGTGTCAGTGTCAAGTGCAGTTGACAGTATGTGTATGTTATAATTTTACGGGAAATATAGGATCTTTTGTTAGAAACTTTCTGTATGGAATTTGTATAAAATACATAAAACTGCCTTAAGGTAATGTACAAGAAATATAATCTTTTGCAAGGAACTTTATGGATGACATTTATACAAAATACATAGAACTGACGGAAGGTAATGTGCTGGCCACATCAGATTTTTTTAAATTGAATTTTATCAGAAAGTATAAGACTATTGGTGAAAATCCGGTGAACAAATTCCTATTAATAAGCGAGTTATGGTCCTCCGAAGTTTGAAAATACAGACTGTTTTACAACTCGCGCCCCAGAGCGAATGAGGAAACACGAGACTGCACTCGGATGTGTAATTTCGAAGAAAAAAAATCTAGCTTAAAAGATATTCGAGAAAAGACGTCTTAAAATTGACCAATCAGAGACCTATACCTTTAACGTGTGTTTGCAGTAATTTTACGTTACTAGGGTTTTATACAAATCAAATCTTCTTTAAAATGTGTGAGCGACTGTAGTCTTCGAAAAATGTCAGTGTCAAATTAAATTTGACAAGGTGAATAAAAAAGGCAAATTCTTACCATGTATTCAGCCGCTGATTACTTAGAAATGATTATAATTTTCGGAGAAACGGACGTAACGCCAGAGAGGCAGCAGGAGTCTATTCGGAACGTTTTCCGGATAGAAATCGTGTGGATCATAAAGTGATATTGAGAGCCACCGCAAGGACGCATGAGATCGGTCAAGTTATGCCAAATCGAAAAGAAACTGGTGGTGCTCCCAGAATCGCTCGTACAGTACTGTACGATATAAATGATGATCTCGGATGACACCTTCGCTAACCTAAATTTGTTGACAGTGAAAAGTTAACTCTAAAGTGTCAAAATTACAGTAAGTCAAACAAATTTTGTAACTTACTAGTAGTATTTTTAAAACCTAGCAACCAGTTTTATTTTGTAATACTATCATCACACCTCAAGATATCCTTCCGGGATTGGTGGATTAAAAAGTCTTGTAACTCCGTTATGCAAGCAGCCGCAAATTATTTTCTTCTATTTGTTGGCAACCTATTGTCGTCGGCAAGTGCCAGTTTTGTCTGGGGCGCAAGTTGTGAGACACTCTGTATAGATGTGACTTCACGAATATAAGTTTTTATATAAAACTGTTTCCTTCGTGGATCTAAAATGTTCTTGAAATGTACCTATGCTATTTTTGAATTATATTTATAAAAGACAAATTAATATTATAACACTGTACAAGTCTGCATGCTTTATAATTGCAAGTGTATCAAAATTATTAAGTTTAATGCAAGAAATTTATATTCAAATAAAAACTGTTTGAGAATTGCAGTACTGGACTGGTAGCTACGTGTCCGCGATTCGAATTTGTCTATTTCCATTGGTAGTAGACTCCATCCTCTAACTCAGCATTCGTTATATATTTATAGGTGGTCTTTGAGTCGCTAATTAAAATAATAAGTATGGATTTCATTTGAGTCACTAGCTGCTCAAAACAAAAATCCCCTTATTTCCGTATTTCAATTATATCATTTTATTTCTTTATTAATATTCATCATTAAGCATCTACTTTCACTATTCTTTACTAATTTCTCTTAATTCGAATGAGCTGTAATCCCCTATTATTTTATAAATGTAGTTTCTTTTGAAACCCTAGAGAAGAATAGAATTGTACGAAATGTTCAGCTATGAAATTTTTGCATGACCCCATTTAAACACTGGATTAGGAAAGCACAGAAATACATTACTATGTCTGGCTGAAAATAGATGGCCGACTAATGATTATCAAAACTGGGACGTGTTTAAAATATTTTAAACATTCTCGTTTATGTTGATTATAACAAAATATTTTGATCTTTAAACTATTTAGTTTAGAAATTCTTTGAAATAGGATTATTTTTAATTTCCTCTAACAGTAATTCCGACTCAAGGGTTGCTTACACCTGACACGAACGAAC
Source organism: Harpalus rubripes (assembly GCA_963082715.1). Taxonomy (NCBI): domain Eukaryota; kingdom Metazoa; phylum Arthropoda; class Insecta; order Coleoptera; family Carabidae; genus Harpalus; species Harpalus rubripes. The sequence goes on from OY720461.1 coordinate 18,802,483, forward strand.
TAGAATTTGCGGTATTAAATTTTTTAAATACAGCCCTGAATCCTGTTGCTAAGGACATTTTAAATGCCTTCTGGTATTGAGTACAATTCTAATCTTCTGTAATGGAATATTAAATAATCTAAACGCCAACTTTCATTCGCTAGTCATACCATACCATTTGTCAATACATACGCACTATAATTTTCGAAGCATGACCTGTGATTGTTTATCTGTTTTTGTAAGTGAACATAAATAATGAGAGATTTGGAATTTGAATCTGATCCAGAATAATTGTTATCTGATTCATCTGATGAAGATATGGATTTGATATTTTACCAACTTCGAATACAACACAGTAATTATTCAGGTATGTAATATGATAATATATTGACTCATATGTTTTCTGCATAGGAGACAGTAATTAATTGTGATGATATGCCATTCGAGTCGGTTGTAAACATTGTCATCATTTGTTCAAGTTTTGATCAATTATCTTTTATTCTTCTAATAATGCCACGTCACGTTTCTTGTTTTGAATAAAATCGACGAGGCAAAAATTGGGGGAAAATATCAAGGAATTAATAGCCACTTTCTACCATAAATCGTGCTATTAAGCGTCTAATAGAAACTGGATCGATTTTTAGAAAATCTGTAACAGTTCATGACTAATTCTAAATTTTCATAATTTGTGACTATTATTGACATCCCACTCTAGGTCTTCTGAAAATCGATCCAGTTTCTATCAATCGACTAGTGGCACGATTTATGTTGGAAAATTCAGGAGCTAAGTATTTATAGAACTGATACTTATACTTCGTTTCAAGTAATGAAATGGCGTTGGTTTAGATAGGGATATAAATTATGCCCTTTGATTGGTCAGAATGCAAACCTAGTCCACAGAAAAGAGAAACATATTACTTGCCAGTTGTCAGTTATAAAATAAAATCTACATAATTAAGTGATGTTTACTACATTTTGTTTTAATTTTTAATATTCAGCTTTTTTCTTAAAGCCTATGGCACACTTATCGATGAGCTCATTGATGAAACAACAGTACGCACCCGTCATCGATGGTTTTCAATTTCATCGATGACAAATACAGCGATTTTTTCTGTAACGCAAAAAAGTTAAGTTGGTAATAATACCAGTGAAATGTTACTATGTTTTTAAATAGATATTTCCCGTTTATTGTTGCTGTTTAAGGCGCTTTCTTTTTAAGGGGAAAATGAACTGATCTTAACTCGTACTGAACTGAACTAAACTACTCCTAAAAAGAACAGTATATTTTTTAAAATAAGAAGATAAAAACATATATAGCATTATATTTATAATATAATAATATGCTGAATTTGCTTGTGGTTATAGTCTGTTGTAAATGTGATTTTATTTTGACATTAAATTCTTTTACCTTTGAATATTTAAATATGGATGTATTTCTTATGGTAATTAAACATAATATAACGTTTCAAACTAATTAATTTCTTTTATTCATGTCAAATTAATATCAAATACTTACAAAAGACAAAATACATAGCAGTCGTGGATGGAGAAAATGGGTAGTACAAGATCTTTTATCCCCTTTTAAAAGGAACGATTTAGAGTAGATGTGTGCTGCTCGGAGTTGATCTTCTTGATAAAAAGAAAGCGGCGTTGGTTTTCAAAACACTGTTTTTTATTTGACACTTGACACTTTATTATCTATTTTGACGTTAACGTGGAATGAGACAAAAGATGCGTCTGAAATGAGATACGTTCGTTTCATCGATGCTCTTCGATGAAAATAGCGGCGCCGTATTTTTCATCGATGACGGGTGCGTACTGTTGTTTCATCGATGAGCTCATCGATGCTCCTTGATGCTCATCGATAAGTGTGCCATAGGCTTAAGTGAAATGAAGCATAGGCGTGCGCACGGTGGGTGCCATGGGTGCCACAGCACCCCCTAATTTATTAATACGAGGACTATTCTCTTTCCACTGAGCCTATCAGGCTATAGGCGATTTCGGGCGGCAACCGTTCACTTGCGGTATGTTGCGTTCAGGTGCGTTCACACATTCGGGCGCTAGGAACAACATACCCGGTATGCTTGGATCAGTGCTCACAGCTGAACGGGTTTGCTAGTCGGGTCAGCTCTCTGTTCACTATTTCTATCTCTTTTTATCATGTATTTTTTTGAAATGTCAAAAGTCAAAACAGTCGGAGTCGTGGTCTTATATCAAACAGAGTGACATTATTTTCGTTGACTCTTTTTTGGACAAATATGGAAAAAACTATCTTTCTCCGTTAATGCATTTTAATTGTCAGACACTATTTTTGACAGTATTAAATGTCGCAGACATTGACATATTACATAAATGGACCCAACGTAGAGAGAGAGAAATTGACGCTCACCTTAGAAAAGGAAAGATAGATAAGCGGGGCAACGTCAAACAAGAACATTGTTGCGGTCTGTTGTTTTGTTTGCTGGTCTGACAGCTAGTAAAAGTGCAATATATTCTCTCAGAATATTAGTAAAAATAATATTCATATCTCTAACTAAGAGTTAGTTACAATACAAAGTGAGTAATTTTGTTTTATTGTAAAATAAAAATAATTTGAATGTAGATTGCTGGTAATTCAGGTTATGTTCTGTCATGCTATGCATTTAAGTGTGATTTCATTTATATTTCAGAATTCTTTTAAAATGGTAATATCATGCAGTGCAAATGGACGTACAGTTCGTTATCAAAAAGACATAAAATTTCACAAGTCTTTCTTATTCGTCGTAAACTAAACTGTCACATTTTATATGAATGTTTTTTGAGATTTCCGAAAGATGAACTGTGAACAGACTGGCTTATTGCAGTTAGAAAACACAATTTCAAGCCATCCAAACATTGATGTGATGCAAAAATCATTTTCAATCGACGGACTATACCTAAAATGTATATAAAAATAGTTTTAAATAAATAATATTAGCTAAAGCAAAAGTATATTTCTATATTTCTTATATTTACAAATAATTTAATATACGAATGAAATATTTTATGTTAAATCTAATATGAACTATATTTTACATTGTCATTTATTATGAATGAGATGAATATTCCTAAGCACTCTGTGTTATTTTTCATTTTGACTTTGCCCCTAACTTAGCTCTATCCTTTTCTAAGGTGTGCGTCAATGCTTATAGGGCGCGAGCAGACACGTGACTCGAGCGCCCTTGACGTGCTAGGAATCAGCTGATATGTGTGCGCTTGTCATTTTGACAAGAACAATGTCACTTTGACAAGACCAATGTTTTGACTTATTTTAATTTTGAACTGTTGAGAAGTTATTATTTTTAATTTCATGTGTTTTACTGCCTGAAAATTGTACATTAATAACATTTTAGCAGTTCAAAATCAAAATAAGTCAAAACATTGGTCTTGTCAAAGTGACACTGTTCTTGTCAAAACGACATGCGCACACAAATCAGCTGATTCCAAGTACGTCAAGGACGCCCGAGTCACGTGTCTGCTCGCGCCCTATACAGTAAAGCAGTACCTACGTTGCGTCCATTTATATAATACGTCAATGGTCGCAGAATATACATAACCTCCAAGCACGGTGTCAACAAGTGAACCATTGATTTTTGGCGCCATCGCCGACCATAGCATACCGCAAGTGACCGTAACTGATCCTAAGAAGTGAACGGGTATGTCGCCCGAAATCGCCTTATGATATTATGAAACAAATTTTATTTGACACTTTAATCTAGTTGTTTACAAGGTTAATTATAGTGACGGTTGTTAAATATCAAAAATATTTTGAGGATATTAATCGAGTATTTGGTGACAAGTCGTGTTCCTTAGGTACCGTAAAGCGGTGGTATAATGAATTTCAGCGTGGCCGATTTTCATTAAATGACAGTTTTCGAGTTGCTAAGCCAAAACGGCAGTTACCAAAAAAAAAATATTTAACTTTAAAGATTGATGTGGAAGCAATTGAAACCATTTTAGACCAACATTTGATGGTACGTAAGCTTTGTTATCGTTGGATTCCCCACAATTTGACTCCAGTCAAAAAGACAACCGTTTGAGATGGTGTAGATTTACACTAGATCGCTTTGACAATGGATCGTTTCATTTGGTGTAAAACTTCATTAGAGGTGACGAAACATAGGTATGTAACAAAGAGGTTCTTCGTTACTTTTATATGAATGTATGTATAAATAAATATATAAATAATGAAGGTAGAATGACATGTATATTTATGTAAAAATATATAAAACAACTGAACTAAAAATATAAATAATAATTTTCGTTGGGGTGGTAACGTGGCGTGCTACTCGATCCGCCACATTACTATCCCCCCCCGCCTCCCCGCCCTGCTATGATCTAGAAAAAAAGCTACAGTCCGTAGTTTGGGTCTTTGAGAATGAGTTGGCTCCAACAAAAGTTATTCGCGAAAAAAGCCGAAACAATAAGATGGTCGCCACATTTTTTGGTATTATTGGACATGTTTGCACTATATCACTGGAGAATCGTCGTATTGTTAATGTTAAATGGTACATTACCGTTTGTTTGCCTCAAGTTCTCCAAAATGTTCGCGAAAGACGTTAACGGGGAAGGATTATCTTGCATCAAAACAACGCTCGGCCGCACACTGCTGCTCGAACGACTGATTATTTGAATGCCCAAAACATTGAAATAATGGGTCATTCACCGTATAGTCCAGACCTGGTACCTAATGATTTCTTTTTATTTCCACGTGTAAAGGATAAGTTACGGGGTTTACGTTTTACATCGACCGAAGAAGCTGTTGACGGGAAGATTGGAGAAAATGCTTTGGAGATTGGTTTTCACGGGTGCATATATGTATTGATTGTGGAGGGGAAAAAATTATAAATAAATGTGTTTTGCAAGGAAATTGTGTATTACTTTACTAGGCTCAGTGGAAAGAGAACGGCCCTCGTAATATTGAAAATATTAAGTTTTTATATTATTATTTTGTTCATGTTGCTATAATATATATTTTATTTATTATTTTTTCTCGATATTTTGAAGTAATAATGGTAAAATAAATGACTCTATTTACATTTATTACTTTATTTATAATAATAATTATACATATTCATTTTGGCACCCACAAAAGTAAAGGTCTGCGCACGCATATGAAATGAAGTAGGTATAGTACCACTTTCTGTTAATATTTTAAACTGTTTTGTTAGTGGGAATATGAAAAAATGAAGCCGTGACCTAAAGGATAGCGTGCCAAAGAAAGAAGAATACTAAGAAGAAGAACAATGTTATTGTAGGAGAGTACTAATTATGTTGATATCTTTATAAGTAATTAATAATTATAATTGTTTTCACATTTATTATCTTATGATCTTCATATTGGAACGGATAATTATAATTGCAAAATGTCATGGTGTCTTTATTTAAAAGTGGAATCTAATTTCATGTTGAAGACATGTAATTTTCTAAACATCATTTATTTGCATAATAATTTTTATTTTAAAAAAATATGAACTAGGATCTGCATTTCATTAATTGTTTATTGTTTCATATTACAAAAGTTACTAGTATAAATATTAATTTATTCATAATCATAGTATTATGTCGATTCCCAACCTTTTACAGGTTGGCAAGTATGCCTAACTGTAATGACAATCTCTTGGTTGACAAATAACAGATGTTGCTTCCGCCCCACGGGCGTTATCCTACTAACCCGTAGGACACATATAAATCAACCTCAAATTTGAGCGTGTCACATTAAATTAACAATAATTTTTTGTAAGTTGTATTCTTTACTGTCTAATAAATATTCATTATAGTAACCCCAAGGAACAATCCTAGCACATTGCCGTATCCGGCTAACCCGTAGAACATTTATATATCAACCCTAAATTTGAGCGTGTCACATTAAATTAATAAATAATTTTTTGTAAGTTGAATTCATTACTGTCTAATAAATATCTCATTAAATATTAAATGCAGCAACCCCAAGGAACAATCCTAGCACATTTCTGTATCCGGCTAACCCGTAGGACATTTATATATCAACCCTAAATTTGAGCGTGTCACATTAAATTAATAAATAATTTTTTGTAAGTTGTATTCTTTACTGTCTAATAAATATCTCATTAAATATACAATGTAGCAACCCCAAGGAACAATCCTAGTACATTGCCGTATCCGACTAACTCGTATGACATATAAATCAACCTCAAATTTGAGCGTGTCACATTAAATTAATTAATAATTTATTGTAAGTTGTATTCTTTCCTGTCTAATAAATATCTCATTAAATATTCATTATAGCAAGCCCAAGGAACAATCCTAGCACATTGCCGTATCCGGCTAACACGTAGGACATTTATATATCAACCCTAAACTTGAGCGTGTCACATTAAATTTATAAATAATATTTTGTAAGTTGTATTCTTTACTGTCTAATAAATATCTCATTAAATATACAATATAGCAACCCCAAGGAACAATCCTAGTACATTGCCGCATCCGGCTAACCCGTATGACACATATAAATCAACCCTAAATTTGAGCGTGTCACATTAAATTAATTAATAATTTTTTGTAAGTTGTATTCTTTACTGTCTAATAAATATCTCATTAAATATTCAATATAGCAACCCCAAGGAACAATCCTAGTACATTGCCGTATCCGGCTAACTTGTATGACATATATAAATCAACCCCAAATTTGAGCGTGTCACATTAAATTAATTAATAATTTTTTGTAAGTTGTATTCTTTACTGTCTAATAAATATCTCATTAAATAATCAATATAGCAACCACAAGGAACAATCCTAGTACATTGCCGTATCCGGCTAACTTGTATGACACATATAAATCAACCCCAAATTTGAGCGTGTCACATTAAATTAATTAATAATTTTTGTAAGTTGTATTCTTTACTGTCTAATAAATATCTCATTAAATATTCAATATAGCAACCCCAAGGAACAATCCTAGTACATTGCCGTATCCGGCTAACTTGTATGACACATATAAATCAATCCCAAATTTGAGCGTGTCACATTAAATTAATAATTATTTTTTTGTAAATGGTATTCTTTACTGTCTAATAATTTTCTCATTAAATACCTAATATAGCAACCCCAGGAAACAATTCTAGCACGTTGCCGTATCCGGCTAATTCGTAGTTGTACAATTTTTCTGTCTATTCATTTTATTATACAAAACTAAACAGTGCAAAGTTGTTCCGAATTAAAAGATGCATACAAAATTGTTCTTCCGTCACCTTTAGGTAAGGAAGGTATTGTCTTTGGTCAAAAAATTCGGTGGTGAGTTTTTAATGAATAAGCACGTTTTAAGGTCCCTAGAATACGATTTTACTATTTTTACGATGATGTCTGTATGTGTGTGTGTGTGTGTGTGTGTGTGTGTGTGTGTGTGTGTGTGTGTGTGTGTGTGTGTGTGTGTGTGTGTGTGTGTGTGTGTGTGTGTGTGTGTGTGTGTGTGTGTGTGTGTGTGTGTGTGTGTGTGTGTGTGTGTGTGTGTGTGTGTGTGTGTGTGTGTGTGTGTGTGTGTGTGTGTGTGTGTGTGTGTGGGGGTGTGTGTGTGTGTGTGTGGGTGTGTGTGTGTGTGTGGATGTGTGTGTGTAACAAAATTTTCGTCTGCGATAACTCTAATACTACAACTCCAAAAATTATAATTCTTTCGTATTCCTCTTCGTTGCATCCATATGAAGAGCTGATTAGATTTTGGTTATAATTGGTCAACCGGAAATACCCTAATTTGAAGATTTTAACAGTTTTTATTGAAAAAACGATGTTAAATATCATTTTTCCATATTTAATGTTATTATAAATATTAAAGAATTTTTTATTTTCTATACGATTTGATTGCATTTTATACCTAATATTAAATGGATATAGAGTTAAAAAATCTGATGTGGCCAGCACATTACCTTCCGTCAGTTGTATGTATTTTGTACAAATTTCATATGGAAAGTTCCTTGCTAAATTAAATATTCTATTTCTTGTACATTACCTTCCGGCAGTTGCATGTATTTTATGCAAATTTCATACAGAAAATTATTATTTTGTGACGTTTTACTGTGTAATGTATCTGCAGAAATAAAAGATTTATTATTATTATTATTATTATTATTATTATTATTATTATTATTATTATTATTATTATTATTATTATTATTATTATTATTATTATTTCTTGTACAATACCTTAAATCAGTTGTGTGTATTTTATACAAATTCCATACAGAAAGCAAAAGATCCTATATTTTTAGTAAAATTATAAGACAAACACACTATGTCAATTTCACTTGACACTGACAACTTTCCACATCATTCAATCAGAATTTTCTTAATATAGTAGCTGTTTCCATAGCTATAGCTACTTTATGAAATTTAATTTCTTTATAATTTTTACCTTTCGTCACCTTTAGGTAAGGAAGGTATTGTCTTTGGTCAAAAAATTCGATGATGAGTTTTTAATCAATAAGCACGTTTTAGGGTCCCTAGAATACGAATTTACTATTTTTACGATGATGTCTGTATGTGCGTGTGTGTGTGTGTGTGTGTGTGGATGTGTGTGTGTGTGGATGTGTGTATGTGTGTGTGTGTGTGTAACAAAATTTTCGTCTGCGATAACTCTAATACTACAGTTACAAAAATTATAATTTTTTCGTATACTTCTTCGTTACATCCATATGAAGAGCTGATTAGATTTTGGTTACAATTGGTCAACCGAAAGTACCATCATTTGAAGATTTTAACAGTTTTTCTTGAAAAAACTATGTTAAATATAATTTTTTCACATTTGATGTTATTATAAATATTAAAGAATATTTTATTCTCTATACGATTTGACTGCATTTTATACTTAATATTAAATGGACACAGAGTTAAAAAATTATAAAAAAATTAAATTTCATAAAGTAGCCATAGCTTTGGAAACAGCTACTGTATTAAGAAAATTATAAATGAAAGATGTCAGTGTCAAGTGAAATTGACATAGTGTGTATGTCGTATAATTTTACTGGAAATATAGGATCTTTTGCTTTCTGTATGGAATTTGTATAAAATACATACAACTGCTTTAAGGTAATGTACAAGAAATAATAATAATAATAATAATAATAATAATAATAATAATAATAATAATAATAATAATAATAATAATAATAATAATAAATCTTTTATTTCTGCAGATACATTACACTGTATGTAGAAAACGTCACAAAATAATAATTTTGTGTATGAAATTTCTATAAAATACATGCAACTGCCGGAAGGTAATGTACAAGAAATAGAATATTTAATTTAGCAAGGAACTTTCCGTATGAAATTTGTACAAAATAAATAGAACTGACGGAAGGTAATGTGCTGGCCACATCAGATTTTTTAACTCTACATTCACTTAATATTAAGCATAAAATGCAGTCAAATCGTATAGAGAATAAAATATTCTTTAATATTTATAATAACATCAAATGTGAAAAAATTATATTTAACATAGTTTTTTCAAGAAAAACTGTTAAAATCTTCAAATGATGGTACTTCCGGTTGACCAATTGTAACCAAAATCTAATCAGCTCTTCATATGGATGTAACGAAGAAGTATACGAAAAATTATAATTTTTGTAACTGTAGTATTAGAGTTATCGCAGACGAAAATTTTGTTACACACACACACACACACACACACACACACACACACACACACACACACACACACATCCACACACACACACATACAGACATCATCGTAAAAATAGTAAATTCGTATTCTAGGGACCCTAAAACGTGCTTATTGATTAAAAACTCATCATCGAATTTTTTGACCAAAGACAATACCTTCCTTACCTAAAGATGACGGAAGGTAAAAATTATAAAGAAATTAAATTTCATAAAGTAGCCATAGCTGTGGAAACAGCTACTATAAAATTTTGATTGAAAGATGTCAGTGTCAAGTGAAATTGACACAGTGTGTTTGTCTTATAATTTTACTGGAAATAGGTATAGGATCTTTTGCTTTCTGTATGGAATTTGTATAAAATACATACAACTGCTTTAAGGTAATGTACAAGAAATAATAATAATAAATCTTTTATTTCTGCAGATACATTACACTGTGTATAGAAAACGTCACAAAATAATAATTTTCTGTATGAAATTTGCATAAAATACATGTAACTGCCGGAAGGTAATGTACAAGAAATAGAATATTAAATTTAGTAAGGAACTTTCCGTATGAAATTTGTACAAAATACATAGAACTGACGGAAGGTAATGTGCTGGCCACATCAGATTTTTTCATTTTTAATTTGTAGCAATAGTAATTACTTATAAAATAGATTAAAAATCGCTATTTTCATCTCTGGTTAAGTTGTTATTAACTTAACTGACGAAAAATATAGCTACGATATTATAATATAAATTTTAAGGTTAATTTTCCGATGTTCTATTTATCGTTTAAACTGACAATTACGTTAACAGACAGCTTAACTAGAGATGATAACCAGGGTTAAATAAACAATGGTTTATTGTTTGTTGGTTATGATACTTTGTTTTTTCTTATAATCCGTTTATAAGTTACTGAAACTAGAAAACACTCTAGTGCATGTTCATCTTTAATATATTTTCAGTTACTGTAATAGGTAAGCATATTTAGGACCTACTAGAGAAATCTATTAAAATTAATATACTTTTTACTGAGTTTTATAATCTATATTTACCAGTTGCAGTAATGTGGAGCGCATCTAATTTACCACCTACGCAGATAGACATACATAGTAATAATAATTTAACGCTTGATTAGCTGAGATACAGGTTGGGCATAAATCTAACTTACACACTTATTTCACGCCTGTTAGTTAATTGACAGACTGACTCAACTTATAAAATACACATGCACGCACAAATACATTCCTATAATGAATGTACAATGTGTTCAAAAAAAGAAAAACCATTATTCAAATCAACTTTAAAGAGGGAGAAACGATCATTACTCATGATTTGGAGTTACTAAACTCCTACTACCAAAAATGGAGACTATGCCCCAACCCCTCTAAAACAGAGGTCTGTGCCTTCCACCTCAACAACCATTTGGCCAACAAACAGCTAATTGTAACTTTCTGTCAACACAGGGTAAAGCACAACTTTAACCCCAAATATTTGGGTGTCACCTTGGACCGGTCGTTGACATACAAGAAACACTTGGAAGCCACTGGACAAAAGCTCAAAGCAAGAACTAATATTAAAACATATTGGTTGGACTTGCATTGTCTTTATTTTTTAAAATATTACAACGTTTCGACTGCTGCAAATCTACAGTCGTCGTCAGGTTACAAAGTAATTATAATAATAAAATTATAGAACATAAAATAAATAATAAATATATAAATTGTAAAATATAGACTTTGATAAAACTATTCAGTCAAATTTTGACGTCCTCTATTTGACATAATAATGTTTTCCACAGGTTACTAATTTCAACGCTAGGTTTACTAATATTATTTGCATTTGAAAATATAAAAAATGCTTCTTTAAATTTTCTTTTCCTCCAGTGTTCTTCCTTGTGGAGTATTTTAGCTTCTTTCCACAACATATGGTGCCCTTCCTCCCATGAATGATATGCTGCCCCAGATTTTGATACTTCACCATTTTTGGTATGCATTTTATGTTCTTTTACCCTAATTTCTAATGGTCTTTTAGTTTCACCTATATAAAAATTTTCACACTCACATGGAATTTGGTAAATACAGTTTTTTGAATCTAAGATGCCAGATGGTTTAGTTTTTGTTAAATAACTTCTTAAATTTGACCCCGCATTAAAAACAGTTATAATATTATAATCTTTCCCTATTCTTCTTATTTTCTCGGAAATTCCTTTCACATATGGAATTGACAAAGATATTCTGTGTCCAAGGTTTTTGTTATGAGAATATTCTTCATAGTTCATAAGATATGTTGATGATACTTTTATAATTTGGAATAACAGCGACACGGAACTCCAATCATTTCTGGAACATTTAAATAACATTAGACCAACTATTAAATTTACAATGGAGAAAGAATCTCAAGGAGCTCTTCCCTTCTTAGATGTAATGACAGAGAAAACGAATCGTGGACTTATAACGTCAGTCTACCGAAAACCAACACATACCGGACAATACCTAAATTATATTTCAAATCATTCGGGATCTACAAAGCAGGGAATAATCAAAACTTTATATTTTCGAGCAAAGACTATCTGTAATACCGAAAAAACTTTTTGTGAAGAAATACGAAATATTAGACAAGATCTATTAAAAAACGGTTATCCGGTAAGGTTAATTGAAAATACTCTTCGTAGCTTGGCGAACTATGAAGAATATTCTCATAACAAAAACCTTGGACACAGAATATCTTTGTCAATTCCATATGTGAAAGGAATTTCCGAGAAAATAAGAAGAATAGGGAAAGATTATAATATTATAACTGTTTTTAATGCGGGGTCAAATTTAAGAAGTTATTTAACAAAAACTAAACCATCTGGCATCTTAGATTCAAAAAACTGTATTTACCAAATTCCATGTGAGTGTGAAAATTTTTATATAGGTGAAACTAAAAGACCATTAGAAATTAGGGTAAAAGAACATAAAATGCATACCAAAAATGGTGAAGTATCAAAATCTGGGGCAGCATATCATTCATGGGAGGAAGGGCACCATATGTTGTGGAAAGAAGCTAAAATACTCCACAAGGAAGAACACTGGAGGAAAAGAAAATTTAAAGAAGCAGTTTTTATATTTTCAAATGCAAATAATATTAGTAAACCTAGCGTTGAAATTAGTAACCTGTGGAAAACATTATTATGTCAAATAGAGGACGTCAAAATTTGACTGAATAGTTTTATCAAAGTCTATATTTTACAATTTATATATTTATTATTTATTTTATGTTCTATAATTTTATTATTATAATTACTTTGTAACCTGACGACGACTGTAGATTTGCAGCAGTCGAAACGTTGTAATATTTTAAAAAATAAAGACAATGCAAGTCCAACCAATATGTTTTAATAATTTAACATTGTCTACAAACTTTAAACAGAAATAAGAACTAATATTATTAAGAAATTAGCAGGCACATCATGGGGGGCACAGACTACGATCCTTCGCACATCCGCGTTATCTCTGGTCTACCCAACAGCCGAGTGCTGCGCACCAGTGTGGCAAGGAAGCTGCCATGTCAATAAGGTAGACAAACACCTGAACGTGACCATGAGAGTAATAAGCGGAACATTAAAATCTACTCCACTCCCATGGCTTCACGTCACCAGTAGTGATGCTGAATGCGAGACCAAGACCAAGATTGGAATGATCTTGGTCTTGGTCTTGCATCGACGCCCTCAGTCTTGATCTTGATCTTGTTTTTACACTGCGTGTCTTGCTCTTGGTTTTGGTCTTGCTGCAAGAGTCTTGTAGTCTTGCTTTCACTTACACTAAGTTTAATTTTCCGATATTCAATAATTTAAAATTTCAAAGATGGTTCAAAGCTAACGAGTATATTATAGAAAGAGAGAATATGGTAAAAATACTTAATACTAAAAGACAAAAATAAATTCAAGTACTATCTACATATTCATATTTCATCGTAATGTTAAGTCAAGATTACACGACTACATTAAATACTGGTTTTTATTTCAGATTTGAATGAAATATGAAACAATACTGTACCTATTTTAAATTATTAAATTATAAATTGATTAAATTTTATAAATTCTACCGGTACTTTCAAGTGTTCTAAACCATATGTGTCACTACCTAATTTCAAAAGAATATAATAAAATTGAAAATATGGCCGGTTTTATAAATGCCCAAGTAAATTTACTGGGCACTTAAATTTAATGAAATCAACAAAATTCGGTTGCAGCGCTGACACTTAAATTTTATGCCAGGTTTAAACAAAAAAATGCGTATTGTAATTTGACAGCAATATTAAATTAGTCATTTGACATATTGTTTCGATACGATATTGTCAGTTTAAGGAACGCTTAATATTTAAGTGTTAGCGGTGCAACCAGCCATTAAATCATTGCTGTCAAAAAAATTGTGTTGCGTTTGTCTGTTACATTAAATTTATTTGGGAAGTAAATTTAAGTGGTGCTTTATAAAACCTGCCCAGTATAACAAATATTGTGAGAGGAATGGAAAGATGGAAAGAAAAACAAATAATAATCGATTAGGCATATATAAACGGAAAATATTTATTCAAGTTAAACAGAAAAGAAAAACATTGTCCACATTTTAATAGTTGTGTATTACATTAAAATTGTAGATGTTTCGATTTTAACTTTTTAAATTGCAAGACTGCAAGAAGTCTTGCAATTCAGTCTTGTTCTTGCAGGCTTGGTCTTGGTCTTGGTATTGCAAGTAAATAGTAAGTCTTGGTCTTGCAAGACCAAGACGAGACTGCAAGACCAAGACTGATTTTCAGCATCACTAGTCACCAGTAACATCGCACCACCCGAACTAAGAGGCCAAGAAACAACATTTAAACAGTGGAGAAAAATTCAGCAAAACCCTACACTAAACCTTCCAATTCACGACGTGATTAAACAAGCCCCAAATACGTGCTTAAAATCTCGAAAACCAAATGAACACGTGAACAAACAGCTCTTCAAAATTTCGGAAGAATGGAAAAACACTTGGAGACTCGCAGCTAGAGAGAACCACCATACAGTTCCAAACCCTTCAGATCGACTACCAGGCTTTGATCTGCCTAGAAAAGAATGGTCCAAATTAAATCGCATTCGGCCTGGCCACGCCAAAAGCAGATTTATGATCAAAAAATGGGGACTGGAGGAATCATCAAATTGCGATTGTGGCGCGGTAGAGCAAACTCTAGATCACATTATATAAGAATGCCCATTACGGAAATTCGACGGCCCCAAAGAAGACATAATGAAGGCTACCCCTGAAGCGCTAAGATGGATAAGAGACCTAGATTTAGATTTATGATCAAATTTTGCCCAAGTCTCATATGAAATACATATAATATTTAATATATTCTATGTTAAAGAAATTTTACATTTCACACTTCTTTTATATGCTGTTTGCAATGCCATACGAATAAATAAATTCAAATCAAAAGTCAAATTGTCATATCTTGAAATATACTGCTTTTAAATTGAAATAAATAAATTATACTCTGTTACAAAATTCACCAGAATAATAAATTAATTCGCCGAAGATATTATTTTTATTTCGATGAACAAATTCTCACAAAAACTATTAGTTTGTATTATTTTTGTCTAAAGTTTTCTCAAGATAATTAACTCCAAGTTATGAAATATTTAACTTTTTACTTCGAGTCATTAACGGTAATATAATGAAATGCAAATGACATGATAATTATTTTAAACATGCGTGGGGCTTTTAGTGCTGTCGGTGTTTATTAAAGAAAAAGCTACAGAGCTTTTATTTAAGCGGGATACAAATGATCTAAGAAAATAAATTTATGTTCAATTTGATTCAGTTTATTGTTCATTATACAAGATGGGTTTTAGAAACTTCCTTTTTTGAAGGCGAATAAAATGAAAAGTTTACTGATAGACTAAATTTATATTAGGTTAATAAAAAAAAAATCCCCATAAAACTTTATAACGGCCAATGGGCGCCGTCCAAGTCTTCGGCTTTTAAAAATTACATGTCCCATATGAATCTTGAATATAAATAAATGAAAACCAAATAAAAATAGCTATATATTTTGAATTTTTATACCTATAATAATGTAATTAAAGTTTTTAGCGTAAAATGGTCGCCATGTTGTGACGTCAGCGTCATTACAGTCATCCAGTTACCCTGTGAAAATGTCACTATAGAGTGGAGTATGCATATTTTTCTCATAAATTCTCGATTGGCTTTACACATACTCTAACATATTAAGTTCAAAAGAAAATTTGCTTATTAAATAACTATAATAATCTCAACACTTGTCATTGACTTGACTTTTTATTATGATCTATGCTTTGATTATTGTAATCAATATTGTTATTGTTGTATTTAATTATAAATTGAAAATAGATTAAATATTATTTTAATTTAATAATGGTACTTGGTGCGTATGATAACCTTCAATATTATATTGAAAAAAGTCTTAAAGTCGCATTAATTAAAGCTAATAATTAACCTGATTGTGAAAACGAATAAATTTTTATTTATGTATAATATGTATGTACTATCGAAGTTTTACATAAATTAACATTTAACACTACTCACTACTCCTATTAGGCCCGCATTAACTACTAGGCAAACTAGGCAATTGTCTAGGGCCCGGAAATGACTAATGCCTGTAAATCAGAAATACATCATTAACAATTATTTTGAATTTTATTTTGTAACCAAACTGTAATATATTTTAACTAAAGTTAACCGAAAATAATATTTATGTAGATTAATAGAACTGAATTAAAAGTAGAGAATTATCGTCTATATACATTCGTCTGCCATCTGGTATCTGGTGGTGCGACTATGCGAGCACTATCGTTGCAAATTATCAACACCAGAATTAATGCATTCATTTATTCAACAAAATAATATAATAGCAACAATCCCAAATTTGGATATTATTTTAAGAAGCAATTTAATAAGCAATTCAGGTGGAAAGAGGACATTTTCAGTTCTCAAAAGAGTAAAAAATTATTTGAGAAGTACTTTAGGAGAACAAAAATTAAATAGTTTATCTATGTTGTATATTTAAAATGATGCTTTAAGCGTGTTTTTGAAATATGAAGATTTGATTACTAAATTCACTGAATTAAAAGTACAAAAAAAAAATAATTGTAATCTATACTATTATTTATATTGTAATAAAAGTTATTTTTATGTAGTTAGTTTTAGATTTATAATTTTCTAACTTGTGTTGCAATGTTATGTACAGGTTCTATTTCATTTTTCGATTATTTTTTATTGTATAAATTTTGTATGTGCATTATATCATAAAATAACCAAAATTCCAATATTGTACCTATTTATTTTCGTTTTTAACTTTATTAAAAATGGGGGAGGAGGGCAGGGGCCTGACGTAAACTCTTTGCCTAAGGCCCCATATTTCCTTAATCTGGCACTGACTCCTATACCTATTCATGTTCATTCAAAGAAATATATATTTTGAAATGATATAATAACTATCTGGCTTACTTTATTTCCATAAGCTTTAATATTTTTTTTGATCATAGTTTGTAATGGATACGTATTTTTACTCTTGCAACATTTATTGTATATTACCATATTAATGGTAACGTATGTCGGTTCTCTCTACTTATGACGGAATGACGCTAACGTCACAACTTTCGCGCCAAAACTTTAATAATTATTTTAGGCATTATAAAGCATACTTTCAAGAAAACAAAATATACGGAATTTCTATTTTTAAATTCTTCGTTCGTAACATATAATAAATTCAAAAAAAGTTGGACGGGCCCATTGACAGATTTTATAATACTTTCATAGATCGCTACCTTCAACTATATTTACTTATTTAAAATAATACTTAACAATTCGATTTACTTTTTATCAAAACAAAGTGTTTGAAATCTTACATAAATTTCCAGTTTCAGTAAATGAAAATTAGTCTCACATCTATACGACTATAGATTTCTATTCTGTATTATATTTTTTTTACACTGATTAAACGCTGCTTTTGAGACTGACGCGTATCTCAATGCCTATCAACATAATTTTCATTACTAGCCTTCAAAATAACATCAATACCCAATCAATTTGCATTTCGGCTTGATCTATATTCTATAATGAGTAGAGTAGAAGGCTTTGTAGATATAGATACAGAACCGGGTCTTCTGTATATCTTCATTCTTTCTATTATCTCTAAATCGTGCATATATTAGTGCTCGGTAGATAGAGTATAATTAAAACTTTTCAATTTGAGTCGACTGATTTAAAAGATAAGTGGACGGTTGTAATTAGAACACTTAAAAATATTTTAATTATGTATTCAATAATCAACTACCGCACAAAAATATTACTACTGTCAAATATAGTTAGAAATTTGTATAAAATTCTTTTGGCTACTTTAAATATATGAGCAAAAAATAAGTGATAATAGTTCGACCCTCACTTTAAGGGTCGTCTTCCACTCCACACTTAGCTTCTACAATGAAAAACAATTTCTTAAAATTCAAGTGCTTACACAGTGGCGTAACTAACGGGCCCGCAGGGCCCGCATTGCGGGCGGGCCCCCGGATCTAGAGAGGCCCCAATTTACATGATTTATAATTTTGTTATTACTGCGAAATTTTGAATTTAATCATTTTTTTGTAGCAACGTACAAATTTATTTAGTCCTTTATTTTTTTAAATGTCAATTTCCAAAAATAATATTGGCTAAGGGGCACCTTATCCGCTAATGCATAATCAAGCTCTTTATTTTCCATCACATTTCGGCCGGTAGAATTTCGATTAGTTGGCAAATATTTTCATACAACTGATCCAGTTTTCTTTTAAAATAACCCCATAAAAAGAAATCTGGGGCTGTCAAATCAGGACATCTGGCAGCCTGTGTATATTACCAAAACGTGCGACTAAATAACGAAATTGGTACTATTTAGACTGTATGATACTGATCCATCTTACTAATACCATATTTTGTCGCATCCATGTTTTTTCATTTGGGATACCAAAAATGTATGAATCAATTCCCTGTAACTTTCACCAGTGGACTGTGCCACCAATTTCATTTTCAAAGAAAAAAAAAAAACAAGCCAATCACTTTTTCATAGTAAATGCCACAACATACAATTGTAGAAGTAGAATTCTTTATTAAATGTCAACTCTATATGTCAAATATAAAAACATAATAATATAATAACAACAGATATCCTAAGTTAACTATATATTTCCCTACATCCCTCTTTCTATTTCAAGCCATAGAGCTCTGGATTCTCTTCAGTTTGACAGGGTAATTTTTTCAGGAATCTTCTGTTTCTTCTAATTACTTGTTTGTCAGTTTCTATTAGATACGACCGAGGTTCTTCTGTTTTCTTTATTATTGTTCCCTCCTTTCTTTTATCAACAATCCAAACTCTTTCCCCTTTTATTAATTCAGGTAAATACTTGGTTCCATGCCTTTTGTCATAATTTCTTTTTTGTTTATTTTGATCTTCTCGGATATTTTGGCGTATTTCGTCGTGATTAGGTAATTTTGGCTTCAAGTGGGCTCTTGTTGAAGGTAAAATATCCCTTAAATTTCTTCCCATTAACCTTTTGGCTGGGGAATCACCTGTTCTTAAAGGTGTATTTCTGTAAATTAATAAGGCTGCATAAAAATTTTGTCTATTCTTCTTTAATAAGTTTTTCATTACAGCTACATTGTTTTCGATTTTTCCATTTGATTGTGAATGAAATGGACTACTAGTTGTCAACGTTATGTCGTAACTTTTACAAAATTTCTTAAATTCTGCGCAGTTGTACTGTGGTCCATTGTCACATCTGATTTGTTCCGGTATTCCATGTCGGGCAAATGTTTCTTTCATTTTAAATATAATGTCACTACTTCTTTTTCTACTTATTTTAAATATTTCTGGATAGCTGGAATAGTAATCAGTAATTAATAAGTATGTCTCTCCTTCAAATTCAAAAATATCTGTAGCAACTATTTCCCATGGTCGAGATGGTATAGGACTTGGTAACAATGGCTCAACATTTATTTTCGAATTTTTTATACAAGTTTCACAATTTTTTATCATTTCTTCGATATGTAAATTTATATTAGGCCACCAAACACATTCATTCGCTCTAACTCTAGATTTTGTAATGCCTTGATGACCAGTATGTATTTTTTCCAAAACAGTTCTTCTGTCATGCTGAGGTATAATAATTTTGTCTTTATAACAAATTATTCCATCTATTTCACTTATATAATCTTTATATTTAAAATAAGGATAAGCTATCTCCGAACATTTTTGCTTTTCTGGCCAGCCAAATTTTATATATTGTCTTAGGATTTGAAATGTGTCATCTTTGTCTTGATAAATTGATTTGTATATTTCACTTACATTAATTTGGTGATACAGGACATCCTCATCATTAATTCCAATATTCATTGGCGCTCTGCTTAATGCGTCTGCTACATAAAATTCTTTTCCTGGTACATGTATAATTTCATAATCAAAACATAACATACGCATGCGAAACCTTTGTAACCTTGCGCTGAGTTCTTCAATTGGTTTATTCTGAAGGATTTTGATTAGTGGCAAATGATCTGTTCGAATTTGAAATTTTTTACCAATTAAATATTGCCTTAATCTTTCACATACCCATACGATCGCTAAAGTTTCTTTTTCGATTTGAGCATACATTCTTTCTGTATTACTGAGGGATTTTGAACAATAAAGAACTGGTCTCCAAATTCCATCCTCTTGAAGTTGTTCTAAGTATCCACCAATACCGAAAGACGATGCATCTGCTGAAATTCTTAATTGTTTTTTCACATCATATGAAACTAATACTGGGATACTCGTCAATGTTTTCTTCATTGAATTAAAACATTTCTGATGTTGTTCATTCCAATTCCAATCTTGATTCTTTTTTAAAAGTTCTCTTAAACCATGTGATAATGTTGACGAGTGTGGAATGAATTTAGTTAAATAATTAAACATGCCCAAAAATCTTTGTACGTCTTTAATATTTTTTGGTTCAGGATATTCCATTAATGCTTTTATTCTTTCTGGATCAGCTACTATATTACCATTCTCTTCAATAATGTGGCCTAAAAATTTTAATTTTCTAAACCCAAATTCGCATTTCTGTTTATTTAGAGTTACCCCATTTTCTTTTAAAACATTTAAAACTTTCATCAATCTTGCTTCATGTTCTTCCTCATTCTTTCCATAAATGACTATGTCATCGAT
Source organism: Harpalus rubripes (assembly GCA_963082715.1). Classification (NCBI taxonomy): domain Eukaryota; kingdom Metazoa; phylum Arthropoda; class Insecta; order Coleoptera; family Carabidae; genus Harpalus; species Harpalus rubripes. The sequence continues at coordinate 18,823,348 of OY720461.1, forward strand.
ATGTACCTTAACTCCTTCTATGTTTTTCAATATTTTTTGCATGGTTCGCTGGTATACTTCTGGCGATGATGATAATCCTTGAGGTAATCTTTTATAAACGAATCTTCCAAATGGCGTAATAAAACAAGTATATTTTCTAGATTCCAAACTTATAGGTAGCTGCCAATATCCATGTTTCAAATCTAATTTAGAGAATATCTTCGCTCCTCTCATATCTGTTAAAGTTTCTTCTACACTTGGTAACTGAAATCTTTCTCGAATTACTTGTTTGTTTAATTCTGTAAAATCTGTACAAATTCTTATTTTCTTTTTATCTCCTTCGCCTTTCACAGCTAAAACCATTGGTGCGCAATATTCAGTTGCCTCTATTATTTCTTCTATAACTCCTTCCTTTTTCATGCCTTCAATTTCTTTCTTTGCTGGCTCCATTAATGCAAAGGGTATTCTTCTAGGAGTTGTTATACTTGCTGGTCTTTCTTCCTTAACCTTTATATTATATTCTTCATTTTTGATTTTACCAAGACCTTCGAATAATTCTGGATATTGTCTTAATATTTTGTTTTTTAATGTTTCATTTTCAACTTCATTTACTGATAAATAATCGTTGCTAAATTTAAGTATTCCCAATTTTATTATATCTGGTCTTCCTAATAAATTTTCTTTTGTTTTCAAAACGTATGCTGTCATTGATATTTTCTTACTATTCCATTCTACAGGTAACTTTACTTTTCCTAGTACATCTAATTTATTTTGTCCAGGTCCTACTAAAATTTCTCTTGTTTTTTCAATATTACATAAATGACTTAATTTTTTATACACTCCCCAAGAGATAATACTTTCATCAGCTCCAGTATCCACCTTAAATCTAATTCTGAATGGTCCGATCTGAAACTTTATGTACCATGGTGTATTTTCTTTATTAATACTATTTATATTTTTGATCTCACCCAATTCTATATCACTTCTTCCAGAATCTGATTCTTGATCTTGATTTCCTTTTTCTATTTCATTTACATCCCTTGTTCTGCACATTCTTCCATAATGACCCTTTAAGGAACATCGGTAACATTTTACATTTCTGGCATTACAATTTTGATAATCTTGTTTTGGTTTGATTCCACATCGTGTACACATATTTTTGTCTATTTCTTGACTTTTATTCCAATTATTACGGTTTTTGTTATTTACATAAGGCTTTTTATTGTTTCTTATATTGTCAATTTCTTTCTGATTAACTTGTCTTATTTCTTTATTTTGACTTTTTATTAATTCTGACTGTAAAATTTTGTCAATAGTAACTTGTAATGTGAGATTGTTATTTAATTGTAATGATTCCGATAATTTTGTGTCTTTTATGCCAACTATTAATCTGTCTCTTATTAATTCATCTTCTAATGCGACGTAATTACATTTCTTCCCTAATTCTATTATTGATGCAATATATTCTTCAGCAGTTTCTGTTTCAAATTGATTTCTTCTGTTGAATATTGCCCTTTGATATATTATATTGGATTTTTTTATATAATAGTCTTCAAATAATTTTACTGTTTCCTCATATGTCTTTAAATCATTTTCTTTTTTCTGCAAAGTGACCAAAACTTTATTCACTTTACTACCCATATGCAGTAAAAGATTATTAATTTGTATATTTTGTTCATGTTTCTCTAACTTCACAGCTTTCCTATATCTTTCATATCCCGTTATCCACCCTCTCCAATCTTCTCTTTCGAAAGAAAATCTCTCAGGAATTGGTGCCGAAACTGTCTGTGATTGTAGTGAAGTCCCCATCTGACCCTGCACTTGCATATTTACAACAAGTGTTTGTAAATTGTGAACCAATTGTTCCAATTCTTCCACTCTATTTTCTGCCATTATATCAATTTTTTACACCTGACACCATGTAGAAGTAGAATTCTTTATTAAATGTCAACTCTATATGTCAAATATAAAAACATAATAATATAATAACAACAGATATCCTAAGTTAACTATATATTTCCCTACACAATGACTTTGGCGGAATGTAAAGGTGCCTAATCTTGGATTTTCAGGTCTGCAATATTGGTTATTTTGCTTCTTAACATGTCAACTCAGATGAAAGTGAGTCTAGTCACAATTTCCACAAGTTCTTCATGATAAACGCTACAATTAAAACGGGCCCCAAAAACTTTTTGCTGGCGGGCCTCCGAACTCTTAGTTACGCCACTGTGCTTACAGTAAAACCTTCCTTGCAAGACACATGGGACAATACACACAGAATAATTTGCAGGGCTTAAGGATATAATGCCTAATAGAAATACACATGGTATTACTTATAGAGGCGATGTAACGCAATATTAAATGTCGGAATACTTGAATAACATATTCAGTTTTTGTAAGTATAAAATCTATTTTTAAAATAGTGGAAAGAAATTTGTAAAAAAATTTCACCATTTTACCTCCCGCTACACTTGGTAAGGGAGGTATAGGGATCGTGCTAAAAATCGCATATCGAGATTTTGGTAAATGACCACGTTTTAAGGTCCCTAGAATCCAATTTTAACATTTTCACGATGATGTCTGTGTTTATGTGTGCATGTGTGTGTATGTATGTATGTGTGCATATATATATATATATATATATATATATATATATATATATATATATGTGTGTGTGTGTGTGTGTGTGTCTGTGTGTGTGTGTGTGTGTGTGTGTGTGTGTGTGTGTGTGTGTGTGTGTGCGTGTGTATGTGTGGATCCTTCACTCTAACTCAAATACTATCATTCAGAAAATTTTGAAACCTTGTATTTCGAACTTTTTCTATAATGGAAAGAGCCCATTAGATTTTGGTGAAAATCGGATAACCGGAAATGGCACTTTACTAGAAGCTCAAAATAGTTTTTCTTCGAAAAATACCTTTAAATGCTATTTTTTCGAGATTAGTGTTATTATAAAAATTAAATATTATTAAATTTTCTATAGATTTTCATTAATACGTTTTCTATATATGTTATGGATAAATTTATAAAATTATCTATAATTTAAATACCAGAGCCTACGCTTTAAGCAAACAAAACGCAGTTATTCATATGTATGTAACTGACAAATAAATTTCACTATCAAAGAACTAATCATATCAAAACAATATTAGTAACTTTTTAAAAAGAAAAAGTAAATAGATCAATAGAAAAGGAATTCAATACATTTTCCAGAATAAGTAAATATGTAGGTATGTATTTAGATTAATAAAAATTAAAGATTCACAAAAATGTTTAAGGTAATCCTCAGTTTTGGATTAGTGAATTCTATTCTATCCCGGTATTTAAAATTTAATCTTCATTTTATTATAGCTCCGGTGGCTCAATGGTTAGAGCAACGCCTCATGTCATGAGTGCCCTCAGGGCTCTGGGTTCGAATCCCACTCTGTAATTGGGATTTAATCCTGTTGTGGGGTTTAATAAAAGGTAGTTACTTGGATTAGATGAGACTATATTTTAAGAAATAAACTGTCAAAATTAGAGTAAAATTCGCTAATCCAAAAATACGGATTAACTTAAGCTTTTTTGTGACTTGCGCTGTAAATGGCGGGAGGTATTGTGTTGGCCACACCAGATTTTTACCTTCCGTCACCTTTAGGTAAGGAAGGTATTGTCTTTGGTCAAAAAATTCGGTGGTGAGTTTTTGATGAATAAGCACGTTTTAAGGTCCCTAGAATACGATTTTACTATTTTTACGATGATGTCTGTATGTGTGTGTGTGTATGTGTGTGTGTGTGTGTGTGTGTGTGTGTGTGTGTGTGTGTGTGTGTGTGTGTGTGTGTAACAAAATTTTCGTCTACGATAACTCTAAAACTACAATTCCAAAAATTATAATTCTCTTCGTTGCATCCATATGAAGAGATGATTAGATTTTGGTTACAATTGGTCAACCGGAAGTACCCTTATTTGAAAATTTTAACAGTTTTTCTTGAAAAAACGATGTTAAATATCATTTTTTCACATTTAATGTTATTATAAATATTATAGACCATTGTATTCTCTATACGATTTGACTGCATTTTATACTTAATATTAAATGGATATAGAGTTAAAAAATCTGATGTGGCCAGCACATTACCTTCCGTCAGTTCTATGTATTTTGTACAAATTTCATACGGAAAGTTCCTTGCTAAATTAAATATTCTATTTCTTGTACATTACCTTCCGGTAGTTGCATGTATTTTATGCAAATTTCATACAGAAAATTATTATTTTGTGACGTTTTCTATATACAGTGTAAAGCAGGCTTTATAGATTGCATAGAACAGAATGGAATAGAAGAGAATAGAATAGCACAGGGAATAAAAATATAAACCAGTGCATATGCACGGAACCATTTATATTTGCATAGAATGGAATAGAATAGCACAGAATAGAATACGAAATAACCATATTTTATTTCCTGTTCTATTCCATTCCTGTTCCTAATCCATTTGGGTTACTCCGATGATATTTTTGTGATTCCGATATAATTTTTTGTAGTAATTTCGTAAATAAGGATACATTCATACGGGTGTACTTAAAAAACTAATCGCTATCTGTACTTTTCATTTCATCTCGTAGGTATAAATAATAAATAATCATTGTCACAAATCACACAATTGTCAAAATGACATATATCTACTTCACAAACAGTGAAATTAGTGCACAAGAATGAATATTCAATTTATTCTAAAAGTGACATTTTATTCCATTCCATGTAAACTATAAATGGTATTAAAAATTTCTATTCCTATTCTATTCTATTTCTTAATCCATTTTATTCTATTCTATTCTATGCAATCTATAAAGCAGGCTTAATGTATCTGCAGAAATAAAAGATTTATTATTATTATTATTTCTTGTACATTACCTTAAAGCAGTTGTATGTATTGTATACATATTCCATACAGAAAGCAAAAGATCCTATACCTATTTCCAGTAAAATTATAAGACAAACACACTATGTCAATTTCACTTGACACTGACATCTTACAATCAAAATTTTCTTAATATAGTAGCTGTTTCCACAGCTATGGCTACTTTATGAAATTTAATTTCTTTATAATTTTTTAACTCTATATCCATTTAATATTAGGTATAAAATGCAATCAAATCGTATAGAAAATAAAATATTCTTTAATATTTATAATAACATTAAATGTGAAAAAATGATATTTAACATAGTTTTTTCAAGAAAAACTGTTAAAATCTTCAAATGAGGGTACTTCCGGTTGTCCAATTCTAACCAAAATCTAATCAGCTCTTCGCATGGATGTAACGAAGAGAAATACGAAAGAATTATAATTTTTAGAATTGTAGTATGGAAGTTATCGCAGACGAAAATTTTGTTACATACACACACACACACACACACACACACACACACACACACACACACACACACACACACACACACACACACACACACACACACACGGACACACATACATACACACACACGCACACACACACATACAGACATCATCGTAAAAATAGTAAAATCGTATTCTAGGGACCCTAAAACGTGCTTATTCATCAAAAACTCACCACCGAATTTTTTGACCAAAGACAATACCTTCCTTACCTAAAGGTGACGGAAGGTAAACATTATAAATAAATTAAATTTCATAAAGTAGACATAGCTATGAAAACAGCTACTATATTATGAAAATTCTGATTGAAAGATGTCAGTGTCAATTGACATATTCGTAGTATATTTGTGTTATATTATAATTTTACTGGAAATTTAGGATTTTTTGCTCGAAAGTTTCTGTATGGAATTTGTATAAAGTACATACAACTGTCGACAGGTAATGTATGTATAAGAAATTTAGAATCTTTTACAAGGAACTTTCTGTATACTATTTTATAGAAAATACATAGGCATTTACGACGAAAATTCTACCGATAGATACCGCATCTACCGACTGTGTTCGAAAACACGACTGGTAAAAAGTTACCGTGTTCGAAAATTGTACAATATCTACCAGATCCATCTACCGGATTCATGAAGAATATAGAAAACGTCACAAAATAATAATTTAAGACATAAATTTTCTGTATGAAATTTGCATAAAATACATGCAGCTGCCGGAAGGTAATGTACAAGAAATAGAATATTTAGCAAGGAACTTTCCGTATAAAATTTGTACAAAATTCATAGAACTGACGGAAGGTAATGTGCTGGCCACATCAGATTTTTTTTAAATTTTGTAGACCGTTGTTGACAAGTTGATATGGTAATAATATGACCATACCATATGATATAGTTATTACTTAGTTACCAGCCTACTTCTGTACATGTAAACAATGGAATAATATCCTGAAACTGGTAAAGATATTATCACTCGATTTGCATAACATATTTTTCAATTCCCTTTTACGTATTTATTTTTGCCTGTTCATTTTTACTGTCACTAATATCAATGAATAACTTTGAAAATTGATACATTGACATATTAGAAAATTTAGGAAGAAAAACGGTGTAATCTGTCATATTCAACTATATAGCTAATGGTAACCATTAAATAAAAATTCTTATGACTTGAAGACTATTTAAAATAACGTTTATACAATATATACAAGTAAAATATGTAATAATGAAATATTTTTACCTTTTAGACAATGTTGCAGAGTCTATATGGAGAGATCTCCCACCAAAACAAGTTCGTATAGAGATAGTTCAAAACCTTTTTCGGCTCACAATCACACACAAAATTTGATATTAACACTGTAATAGCAAAAAACCAACTGATTTCTTACAAATGGAATTCATTGAATAAGCTTGCACTAGGCGTCACTTTTGTTCTAACAGGTTCGTTCGTTTATTGTAGCATTGAATCGAGATTAATTTTAGTTTATCGGTATTTCTGTCCGTGTAAAAAACATTCGCTATGTGTCTAAATATTATTAACTATTTCCATTGATATTAATAGTGTTTTTAGTGTGTGCTAAGTGTAAATAATATTTTAACACTCATTGGTAGTGATAGTATAACAATTAAAATAGTGTCACAACAACCTGAAATTGATGAAGATGCAGATATTGTAAGTCAATTTGTTTGTTACTAATTATTTTGTTTTAGTGTATTGTTATAGTAATATGCGTTAACTGATAAATATTAATTTTTTAATATTATATTTCGTATAGGATATCCAAAAATTTCATAAAATAAATATGAATTTACAGCA